>JAOQMQ010000196.1:33218950-33229436 GCA_027563845.1 Erythroxylum subrotundum
ATTAACTTGAACTTAATTACAAAGTTTGATAAACTTCAAAAATCAATAATGAGATATTTGATTTTATTAAAATTAAATTTTCATTAATAATTAGAGTTAGACTTTAACTATAATTAGAAAATTTAATTTTATTAAGAAAAATTGTAGTGTTTTTTTTATAGATAAGAAAAATTCATAAGATACTTAGCACTCTTGTCTTTTCCTTTCAAGTTTTGGGTACTTTTTCTCTAGCTCTGTGAATACTACTAGAGCATGAATCCGTGAAAAACTTGTAGTTGACAATTCAAGCAGAAAAATTATGTAGGAATTCAAATTAAGTATGTTTCAACCATTTTACTTATGATTCGTATTTTTTAAGTTATTCAATTTAAAAGATTTGATCGAGAAACTGTGAAAATTATTTTTCACTGTGTCTGTGATTGGATTATGGTTAGTTTTATAACAATGACATCAGAACCTTTTTCAATTGTTTAACTTGATTAAAGTTGCTTGATTGTTATTGATTTGATAAAAGTAAGGCTTAAGATTTAATTAATTAAAGGAATTTCCTAATAAAGATTATGGCATTATTTGATTAGGGTTTCATGCATTTTAACTTGTTTTATTATTTTCTAAAAATCTTGCATGCCTTATTTTTATTTTATATTTTTGGAAATTGCCTATGCCTTCTATATGTATTTGTAAATAAGGTTTTGGTTTTGTTTTTGAAACGATACACACCTCTGATTATATGAATTTTCTTTAAATTAGGTTAAAAAAATCCCAATCGCATTATTTGGTATGATAATTAGTACTCATTGGGACTATTATCTGATCAGGGGATGACTGGATTGAGGAGTGTAATAGGTGATAACATTAAAGTGAAGGAACCCCTAATTATCTAGAACCAAATTATATCTAATTTCCACACAAGCAACAAAATTACTTATTGAATTACAACCTCATCTAGAAGACTAAATAACATGGAGGCATCACCAATCAAAAATATTCACTAATCATACATGTAGGGACTTATTGAGAGAACACTCACCTTAGGTTGCACAGTACAATTTGGTGTTGTATGAACATGCATGTCCTAGAGCCTCCATCACCTTGTAGTTCCTAATTAGGGGTAAACTCAACACCAAAGATAGGTTGAGATGATACAAGAATATTATGGAATCATGTGTCCTTTGTGAAATAGAACCTAAAACAGTGGACCATATTTTCTTTGAATGAAATTATGTAGGAACTGTGAAGAACAGAGTAAAAAATATAGGGCTTGATAAACACTCAAGACTGTTGTATCATTTATATAGAAGTAATTACATAGAGAAACAATCTTAGGAGTAAATAGGAAATCACACACTAAAGTGGGAGATCGTACTAAAGTGGGAGATCATACTGTCCCTAATATAAATATTTTCTATTATCTAATATAGGTATGTCCTAACACTCCCCCTCATGTTGGAGCATACATATCATAAGCTCTGAGCTTGTTACATATAGGTTTCAACTGAGACCCCCTTAATGCTTTAGTGAGTAAGTTAGCAAGTTGATCTTCTGACTTGACATATGGTGTCTTAGTTAATCCTTCTTGAAGCTTTTCACGAACAAAGTTCCAACCCACTTCAATATGTTTGGTTCTCTCATGAAAGACTGGATTTGAGGCAATATGAATGGTTGTTTAATTATCGCACATCAATTTCATTGGAGGGGAGTGCTCAAAACCAAGTTCCCCGAGAAGATGCTTTAACCAAATCAACTCACATGTAGTATATGCCATAGCCTTATACTCATATTCAGTACTAGAATGTGCAATAATTGACTGCTTTTTGCTTTTCCATGACACCAGGTTTTCACCCAAAAATACACAGTAGCCTGAAGTAGATCATCGGTCATAAGAGCCTGCCCAGTCTGCATCTGTATACCCTTGAATCTGAATGTGTCCATGATTCTGGTAAAGAAGACCTTGCCTTGGAGAGCCTTTCAAATATCTTAAAATTCTAATAACTGCTTCCTAATAAATAAATCGCAGGGATCCCATAAACTAACTCACTACATTTATAGCAAATGAAATATCTGGACGAGTAACAGTCAAATAATTCAGTTTACCAACAAGTCTTCGATACTTACCTGGATCTTCCAATTGCTCTCCTTTATCAACATTAAGTTTTACATTTGGTTCTATGGGGCTATCAATTGGCTTTGTTCCCAACAAACTTGTTTCTTCTAGAATATCAAGAACGTACTTCCTTTGAGATAGAAAAATCCTCATTTTCGACTTTGCTACCTCGATACCTAGAAAATATTTTAGTAAACCAAGATCCTTTATTTGAAATTTAGTATATAGGAACGACTTTAAAGACCGAATTCCTACTTTATCATCTCCAATAATAACAATATCATCAATATACACGATCAAAAGAATTTGACTAGCCTTGGAGTGACGATAGAACACAGAGTGATCCACACCACATCGATGTATACCAAATTCAATAATCACTGTCCTAAAGCATCCAAACCAAGCTTTCGATCACTGTTTTAGACCATACAAAGATTTGTTAAGGTGGCACACTAGATTAGTCTCCCCCTGAGTAACAAACCTAGTGGTTGCTCTATAAAAATAGTCTCTTGAGGATCACCATGAAGAAAAACATTTTTTGCATCGAGTTGATGAAGAGGCCAGTTATGGGTGGTTGCCAATGCAATGAAAACACAAACAGATGTCAATTTGGTGATAGGAGAAAAGGTTTCAGTATAATCCATACCATACACCTATGTATAACCCTTAGATACCAAACAGACTTTTAAATGATTAATCATGTCATCAGAATTGGCCTTAACATTGAACACCCAATGACAATCCATAATTATCTGACCATGTGGAAAAGGAACCAAGTCCGATGTAGCATTAGCTTGCAAAGCCATTATCTCTTCTTCCATGGCATGTTTCCATCCAGGATGATCCAAAGCTTCCGAAACAAACTTAGGTATAGCTATAGAAGGCAAAGTGGATACAAAAACAGCATATGACGATGATAATGAGTTATAAGAAACAAAGTTTGAAATAGGATGAGATGTTTAAGACCTTCTTCCTTTACGGAGAGCAACGGGCCAATCAAGATCATCATATAATGGAATTAAAGACGGAGAAGACAATGGTGACGAGCGTGAATCGTATGGTCGTACTTCAGAGTGAGTGCATTGAGTATAAACCTGCAAATCAGGATGAAAGAGAAGTTCCAAAGAAGTAGGATTAGTATCAGTAGCACCATAATTAGGAGTTGTTTGGAAAGGAGCAAAAGGAATTGGTAGACACTCATTCGTGCAAGTAGAGACAGACTCAGCATCAGAAAATTACGATGTGCCTTTAAAGAATGTAACATCAACAAATACAAAAAAAGATTCAATAAGGGGCTAAAACATTTATACCCTGTTTGCAAATGAGAGTACCTGAGAAAGATGAAGTTTATAGCTTTTGGACCTAATTTATTCGTGTTATGCTGAAGCTGGTGAGCAAAATAAACACATCCGAATACTCAAGGAGCAATGGAAAAAGGGTATTGATAGGGAAAGAGAACTAAGAATGGAATTTTACCCGTTAACACAGAAGATGGCATTCGATTAATAAGAAAACATGCAATAAGTACAACATCTCCCCAGAAACTTTTGGGTACATTCATGTGGATTAACAGGGTACGCGCTATTTTAACAATATGTTGGATTTCTCTCTCAGCTACCCCATTTTGTTGAGGAGTGTGTAGGCAGGAAGATTGATGTTGAATACCTTGTTGTTTCAAGTAGTTGGAGAATGAGCTAGAGAAATATTCTTTAGCATTATCATTACGAAGAATATTGATTCATGTATTAAACTGGTTTTGAATTTCAGCATAGAAAGAACAAAAAATAGAGAATAGTTTGGAACGATCTCGCATTAGAGATAACCAAGTTATTCGAGAGAAATCATCAACAAAAATTACAAAATATTGAAATCCCAACTTGGACTTGACACGACTCAAACCCCAAATATCTGTATGGATTAACATGAAGGGCTTTTCAATTCTTTATTAACTCGAGAAGAAAACGAAGTGCAATGATGTTTTCCTAACTGACACGACTCGTAATTTAAACTGGAAATAGAATCTAACCTCGGTACAACTTTTTTCAGATTTTCCAAAGAAGGATGTCCCAGTCGAATGTGGATATCAATAGGAGAGACTGACACTGGGCATGCGATGGATGATTACAACTTATCAAAATAGTACATTCCATTCGATTCACGCCTTTCTCTAATCGTCATCCTGGTCTTTAAATCCTAGATAATGACATTATCAGGGTCAAAACATACAGAACAATTTATTTGTTTAGCCAATTAGCTCACAGACATAAGATTGAAAGGAAAGTTCGGTACAAATAATGTAGAGGGTAATATGAGAGAAGAACAAGGATAAGAGGGTCCAACACCTTTAATGGTGGTAGTAGATCCATCAGTAATAGTAAGTTTATCATTATGAGAGGCAGGTAAAGGAATGATATGGTTAAAGTTGGTTATTTTACCTGAAATATAATCAGTGGCACCAGAATCCATTACCCATGATTGTTTTCAAGAGATAGTTGAATAACAAGAGGTTGGGTTACCTTGATGAGCCACAAATGCCATAAAGGAAGATGATATTTGTTGAGCTGATTGATACTACAAAAACTTAGTATACTCATCCTGAGATAAAGTAACAAACGATTGTGAAGTTGTAGTTGAACATTGTTCTTCAAAAGATGCAATATAAGCAGCTCGCAAATGGGGATTTTCATCCCAACAAGACTTTTCATCATGTCCGCATTTACCACGTTTATCACAATGTGTGCAATGGAGTCATGATCCTCTACCATGTACTCGTCGGCCACCACGACCACCTCGTCCTCCTCGACTTCAACCATGGTTTCCTTTGACTTGTGAACCAGATTGTGTTGCAAGAGCTGACCTATCAAAGTTATTCTCTGATGGATTCGTCTTAGACATAGAGTGAGAGAGTCTATAATATACTTTAACCAAGGATGGAAAGTTTACTCCTTCTAAGATTTGTGCTCACACAGGTTCAAACTCAAGTTTCAATCCAGCCAAAAACGTTATAGTTACCAAGTGCTCTCTTTGAATATGCATCTCCTTAATATAAGATGTGATCGGTAATAGAGAATTCAACTCCTCAAATGCACGTCTCACTTTTCAAAAGTATTTAATCAAACTTCCTTCCTGTTTGGACTGAAATAACTCAACAGAACTATCATACATACAAAGCATATTACCGGAGTAAAGAAGCTTAGTATAGTCCCAAGCTTGCTTACAAGTGTTAACATGAGAGAATAGGACTAAAATTTTAAGTTCCACAGAATCGAAAAGAATATGTAGTAATTGTGCATCATCACCTTGCCAATTTTCTAATATTTTTTGATCAGTTGTGGGATCAGATGTAAGATGGGACAACTTTCTCTGACCTTGAAAGAACAATTTGACATTCTTAGACCAAAAAGGATAGTAATTACTATTCAAACATTGCTTGGTGATTCACAAAGTTGAGGAACCCATTTTTGGAAGATGTGTCAATGATTTTCTTCTGGAATTTGACATCTCTCAGTTATATTAGTTGGATTTCCTAGCTAAACGGACATTAAAAACATTGCTGATAATGTTCTGAAATATATAAAACGTTACTGTTATAAAAATACCTATATTCTGGTTAGTTTTAAGACAAGGTAAGGCCAAGACTCCATTCAAGACAGCGGCGAGCTGACCCATCTAACTACCGTCATCGGTGGTCGCTGGACGATGGCACGTGACGCCCACACGCTGACGCTTAGGTGGTTTTTCGGTAACACCGTCGATACTTTGATGGTCACCGAAACCCCTTAGTTACTTTTGTGGATTTTGTTTTTGTTTTTGATAAGTGAAGGTAAGTGTTTTGGATAGATTGGAGGTGTTAGGGTTTACGGTGAAGAAGTTCTGAGGTTTGGAAATTAGGCTCTGATACCATGTGCAAAACATAGTTAAAAATAGAGGGCTTGATACATACTCAAGACCCTGTATCATTTATATAGAAGTAATTTCATAGGGAAACAATCTTAGGAATAAATAGGAAATCACACACTAAAGAGGGAGATCATACTCTCCCTAATATAGATATTTTCTATCATCTAATATAGGTATTTCCTAACATGAACAATTTGTTAAAGGATACTACTGCTATAATGTAACATCCCATCCCCATATTAAGGGTATGGACCCAAAATTGCAGTACATGGGAGCTCCAAGAGAGATTAAGGAAATGCATTTTCTTGCTCATGTATAATGTTAGCATATATGCACATAAATATTGAATGTTTATGCATAAAAAAGTGGTACATACATTCATTGACAAATTTCGGATATAATTAATGTTAAGTGTGATTTTATTGAAAATGAGAAGTAGATGGAGTAGGAAGAGTGATCTTGGTATAAGTTGTGATAAGGAAAGATTTAGAAACAAAATTGGTAGTGATATGGAAAATGTTCACTGAGTATGCTTCGGTCTGTTAGCCATAACTTTTTTTTATTTATCCAAACGAGATGATTCTTGATTTAGATTAAACTAGAAACGTATGGCTACATTTCTTATGATGATATCGAATTTCAATTCTGTCTCTAAGAGTCTCAAAAGTTTATGAAGTTAAGAATTGATTGCAGTACGTTGGTGTATGAATGGAAAAATTCGTCTTCAGACTTTAGGGGCAAATTTGGGATTGATATAAAGAGGTTTTAGCCAAGGTTCCTTCTGGAAAGTTGTAGATCTTTCTTTTATCTTTCCAACAGTATATAGTATGAAAATTTTAGACATTGGAGTCAAAAGTTATGATCCCTATAAATGTAGACGTTTTGGGAAAAAAATGAGAAGGAAGAAAATGAGACGGAAGAAAATAAGACGGAAGAAATGAGACGGAAGAAAATGAGACGGAAGAAAATGAGACGGAAGAAATGAGACGATGGAAATGAGATGATGCAAAAGTGAGACAATATAGAAGTCAGACGAAAGAATTGGCCTTCGAGGTCTTCATGAAAGTTGTAGATCTCGAAGGCCTCTTTCCAATGGTCCAAAAAAGAGATCAATCTGACATTGTTTGTGAAAGTTATGGAAATCGCGCTATAATAGGTTCAATTTGATGGAGGTCACAAACATGGTTGCTTCTTTTGACCATAACTTCTTCACTAGACCTCCAAATGATCTGATTCTTGAATCATTAGATTCGTAAGACATTGATCTACATCTCCACCAAGAGTCATAGCTATCTAAAATGAATGGAGAAAGATTGAGTGAAAAGAGTGAGACAGGTACAGTGAGTGTGCTCTTAAGTAATATGAACTGGTGTTATTCCACTGAACATACTTCGGTATTTTGATAATTTTTGGAGCTCTACTAATCCAAATGATATGATTTTTAACTTGTGGTAAACTAGAGACATGGAGCTACAAATGGTATAAAGAACTTGGAATGTAATTTAGTCTCTAAGATGTTTAAATTTCCAATGGAAGTTGAGCATAGTATATTGTTTTGGACAAGAGCAGTCCAAAACAGTATACTTCAAAACTGTTTGAAGTATATCTTTTGAACCATTGAACCAAATGAAATGATTTCTGTGGCATTAGAAACTTACGACAATGGGGGGCATTTTTCTGGAAGAAAGTGTTATGTTAGAATGTTTAAGGGTACTGTTGGCAAGACACTTAAGTATAAAAGACATAAGGAATAAATGGAAGGGCAAATTGGACAATTCTCATTCGTTAAGGGCATAATTGGAAGACAAAATATTGTCTTGCTTATAAATAAAGGAGAAAATATGATGAGAAGATTCTAGAGAAGTAAAATGGGTGGATGAGAAAAGAGATAGGAGAGAGGAAACATGAAAAAGAAATGAAAGAGAAAAAGAAGAGAAAAAAAGCTAGGGTTTTAATTCCCTTAGCCTTTAAGAGAGATTTTGAAGTGTTCAAGAAGAGAAAAAGGAAGAGGAAGGAAAGAACTTTCATTTGAGCTAAAGATCTCTTCATTTAGTGAAGAATCAAGGTAAGATCATTTTGAATCTTTTAGAATCAATTTTAGTGATTTTGTATTGTGGGATTTTTCAATTGGATTCCTATGAATGGGAATTGGATATTATGAGATAATATGAGGTTAGAAAAGAGATAACAAGAAATTGAGTTATGATATAAAGTAACCAAGTGTTCTTGAAGTGTGAGCTTATGAAAAGGGTAAAGATTGAAAGGAGAATTTAGAATGATCACATATAAATGAAGTGTAAAGCTAAGTTCAAGTAGACACATGTGAATTTTGAAATGAGAATGAGCTTAATATGTGATCTAGAACATATACCCGGGATTGTCATTGAGCATGCCTTGAATATAGTTCATTTATACAAATTCTGTATAAATACATGGTTATATGTGTGCAATTATTGATGAGTGTGTAATGTGTCTTGCATAAATGAGCTGTGCAGGTCACGTGTCCACATTCAGGTGTTCCAGAATTTGGAAGCAAATGCTATTTTAGCATACTAAGAGTAGACCTAGATGGTCTTACTTTATTGTTTGTTTTGTTTATGTTATGAATTGAGTGATTATGACTAATTATGAATGTGTTTTGATTATTGAATTCGGACAATAAAGGTCCGATAAACGTGATATATGAACGAGACATTGAAGTGCTAATTGTATGTGAATGTGATTGTTAAATGTGTTAGGAATGTGTATTTGTATTTGGATATGAATGAAATTGTGAAATTCTCCACTTCAATGTGGAATGCCGGACTAAGGTCCGATGATATGAGAAAGTGATTGAATGGGATATGCAATTGTGAGTGATGCATTCCATTGCATGAATGCATGAAACATAATGGCAGTTGTGACCAGAGTAGCCACCGATCAGAGCTACAAGCTCAACGTGTGAAAAAGAGCCTCGAGCTCAAAAGTGATTCAGAGCCTTAGGCTCAACATTTAATGAGCCCTATATGGGACAGTTATCAATGAGCCTATGGGACAGTTTAGGCACTCGGTTACAAAAAAATAAGAAATGGAAAGAGAGTCTCATGTGTACTGCATGTGCATAAAGAAAAATGTGAATTATGATGCATAATATAAATGTTTAAGTGCGTTGAATGTGAAATTTGAAATTTTGTTTGGTGTGTGAATTATGTGCTATGTGACTGGGTGAGCCATCGATGATGGTCATACACTGAGTTTGCAAAACTCACCCAAAATTTGCAAATATTTTTCAGGATCAGAAGAATACCCCGTTAGGCCAACGGGAGTATACCTACAGCTTTCAAGTGAAGGATAGGGGTCATGATCAGTTCGCGTCTGCATTGCATTTCTCTATTTTTGTATTGAATTATATATTCCGCAACTTTTGTACAAATTTGTATTTTGAAATGACTCAAGTGTTTTGTAATTGTGAAAGGGCCCGAATGACTATTGAAAATTGTGTTCAGCGACAATGTTTATGAATGAATGAGGGCCCAATTTGAGTATCGATTTCTGCATATTGTGTTTTGTGATTCAAAAAAAAGTGTACCAATTTCTGACTGATTGAGTGTTTTAGCACACCACCCTCGCGGGGTACGGACTCGGATATCACCTACGATGTTGGGTTCGGATCATTGCGGGAGTGGGATGCTACATATAAGATATGAACCTGGAATTGCGAAAGTGAAAGGAGATTCTTACTTAGCGCTGCAATAAGGGGAACAGGAAAAGGTTGACTAGATAATCTTCAAAATTGCTTTAAGCAACATTGTACATGCTATATGGTTAGAAAGGAATTGATGAATCTTTAGGATGGAGACTAACAAGAGGACAATCTAGTACATGCAATCACTAACAAAACTTACGAGGTGATCCTTAGGCACAATCTACATATAATGTGTTATTTAGAACTAGTTTGAAGATGGTGTGTCCCCAGATAGGCTATAAGGGTTGGGTAATGAAATTAATAAATGAATTAGGCACTTGGGATTGTGGGGCATTGGGCTTTAAGATTTCATAGAGTGTCCAAACTGTAAGGCCTCACAAATGGTGTCAATTAGTCAAATCCTTTGTATTAATTTTGTGCCAATCTTGAAAGTTAATTAATTATTTAAGTTTTCAAAAAAATCCCAATCACAAGGTAATCTTGTTTCTAAAACTTAACACATATATCTCCCTTTGCTATAAAGCCTCGAAAAAACTTTTTTAAGTTTTTCTTTTTTACCTCTGGACATTCCCTTTAACGTATGCTTCCCCTTTTTGAAACAGTGATTTATGATTATAAATTATTTAATCAAGGAATTAAATATAAATTAAAAGGAGTTTCAATTTATCTAATTCTAATTATAATTTATAATCATTGCCAATATATTAGAAACCTAACATGTGTTAAGTCAAAATGACTTTACGTATATTGAATTTTGATGACAACCAAAAAGGAGAAAAGCAGACGAAATATATACT
>JAOQMQ010000196.1:33229536-33246206 GCA_027563845.1 Erythroxylum subrotundum
CATCTCTCTCTACACTCTCTATTACTTACTGCAAGTTTATTTTTCAAGTAACGCAAGTTTTCTTAAAAAGAATCTTCAAGTACAAAAGCTTTCTGAATCGAATAATTTTTAAGAAGGGTTTAACGAAAAAGATAACAAGATTCAACCCCCCTTCTTGTGTATTGATTATTATATCACTAACGTGTGATTCAACTTCAACATGTCACACATAAAAGAGCAATTAAAATTTTTTAATTTAAATTAAGTTGAACTTAATTATGAAGTTTGAGAAACTTCAGGAATTAAATACGAGATATTTGATTTTTTTAAAATTAAAAATGTATCTATAATTTAAGTTAACAAATTTACTTTTAATAAGAAAGAAACCCTAATATCTTTTTCTATAAATAGGAAAAAGATATAAGGGAGATAAGACTCTTGCATTTTCCTCTTAAGTATTAAGTTCTTTTTCTCTACCCTGTGAATACCATTTGAGACTAAATACATGGACAACTTGTAGTTGACAGTTTAAGAGAAAAATTTTGCTGGAATTTGAATTAGGTACATTTCAACCCTTTTATTCATGAATCATTTTTTTAATCAGTCAATTAAAGAGATTTTATGTGATTTTAATATATTTTTAACACTAATTAGAGTTAGGAATGTAGCTATTCTTTGATTACTAATGCATGTTGAGTTATAATTTAGTTGAATTGGTTCACTTTGCTCTTGATTGTCGAGTTTGTGACTGATCATAAATTCAATCTTAGGAATTGTATGAATGACTAAGAGATGAAGTATGATCCATGCACTAGCAGAATAAACAATTTAGATATAAAGAAAGGGATTTTCTAGAATATTTTCATAATTAAAAAGATTAATTATAACTAATGAGTTTAGCTAGGTTAAATTGTGCATCAAGACTTAGAAATTACCTAGTTTAATATAAATGTATGCCTCAAGAGAGGGCATAGATACGTTAGATTAATTATATTTCAACCATAATCATAAATCGGTCGCGAAAACTGAAATTCAACATAATTAAACCTTAAAATAATAAAATTTATCTATTGATTTCTTTTCACTAGTTTAATTGTCTTACTGTCATTAGTTTATTAATATGATTGTTTTTTAAATTCTTTTTTATTTAGTTTCATATTTTGACTAGGATTAATAAGCACAACAGTATAGTCGTTGTGAGATTGATACTTTAGAATACTTCATAATTTATAACTTGCTATAATTGACTTTATGCACTTATAGATAAATTTGATCAATTTTTTAGCATCATTGTCAGAGACTATTTGATTTCTAATTTGCTAATTCTAGTTGTCTTTCATTTGTTTGAAAGTTGTTGATATGAGATTTAAGATTTATAAGTGATAACCTATTTTAACTTGAAACTAAAATTGAGCGAACCTGTATACATAACTGAGTATGAAGATGAAAAGAGATGGCTACACATTAAGAAAACATTATCATCAGTATAGAGCAATAATAGCCACCTTAAATTCATATGAGTAAGGATGGCAATGGGTTAGGTCGGGCCCAGACAAGTCGGGTCCTAGTCCGGCCCTACGGGGCTGAGATGGGCTGACCTAGCCCAGCCCTAATTATTTTTTTTAAAAAAAAGCAAAATGATGTTATTTTGTGTTACTAGGCTCGAGTGACCGCCCTACATCGGGCCCGATCGGGGCCCAATCGGGCTGAGAAAATAAGACTCGAGGCCCAGCCTGAGGTCCAGTCAACCCAAACTTTTTCCTGTTGACTTTAGGTCAAGTTGGGTCGGTCGGGCCCTTTTACCATCCCTACACATGAGAGACCATCTAGATTTTGAGGATAAATGTAACTCCTTAATGCATCAAACTGAGTTAAAGTGCATAGAATTACAAGTAAGTTCATCTCTACTTACTACCAATGTTTAGTGAATCACGTAATGAAGATATAATTACATTCATCAATAACTTATTCAGTAATTTAGAATCTTCCATTAAATGACCTTATAGAAGATGAGCTTCAGATAAGGTATTTTGCTTACTGTATGAGATAGAGTGAAGATGTGGTTGATCTCAATAGAAGTGGATTCTTTTAAGGAGTGGGATCAAGTGTATGATGCCTTTATGCTAAGATTTTTCTCTATAAATATGACCACTAAGTTGAGGATGCAAATTCAAAGCTTTATTCAAAAAGAGTGAGAAGCATTCTATAAAGATTAAGAACGATATAGAGCTTTGCTTAGTCAATGCCCACATCATTAATACTTCCTTCGACTGGTTATGCAATTCTTATGCGATATCAAACGTTGGTTCTGAGAAGGTCAAGGAGATCATCGAATCTTTAAGTAGAAATTTATCAACTAAGTTTGTATACGGAAAGTCTAAAGCATCCCTTTTTGAGGTTCAAGCATCTTTAGAACTAACATCATAAGTAACTAAACTTTCAATCTAGGTGAGGATGTAGTTGCATTGTGACATGGGTAATAAGGGAATGTGTTATTAGGTATGGCATATATAGGTATCATTCCTATGCATACATGAATATGGAGCCGATCTCAAATTACTATAAGAAAGTTGGCTGCCTATTGAGGAAAATAAGTTGTTAAGAACAATCCATTCTTTAACACTTATAATTCCGGGTAGAACATTTACCTAAAGTTCTCGTAAAAGAAATAATGAAATGAACTCGTTATAGCTAAAAGACTACCAAAGTTCCAATAAAAACCTTAATTTTAATAGTAACCACCGTCACAAGATAATGGGATGGAAGAGATTTTCAAGAAATTCATACCTTCCATTAATGAAAAATTGGAAAAAGTTGTTGTAGTTAAGTAGTCATCCATTTGTAACTTAAAGGTGCAAAAGAGTTGACTAGCTAAGGTGGTGAGTGAATAGGTTCAAGAAAAGATTCCAAGTAATATTAAGGTGAACCCTAGAGATCAAATGTGGATTATCCCATTAAGGAGGCGTAAAACTCTTGAGTCTAATGTTAACAGGGAGAAAGAAACAAGAAAGTCAAAAAATCTTGAGGAAGAGAGTAAGATTAAGATGGACAAAAGTAAATCATTATTAATAACATCTTTAACCAGTGTTGATAAGAAGAAAATCCCTTAGCACACTATGAAGCCATACGTGCCACCAATCTTATTCCCTCAAAGGCTGAATTGACTTTGGATTATGGAGCTACATTGATTATGATATATTATGCAACTTATTATGGGTTTGTGTTACTGATCTTATCATGGCAAGCATTTTGGAGTAAAGATTTTGATTTATGGTGAAATTGTTAGCATATTTTATTGTGTGTGGTAAAGATGGCTCCTAGAATAAAAAATGGTGGCTAAGAAAAAGAGGAGTCATGCCACTTCTTCTTCTGCACCACCTTCTCTAAAGGAAGTTCCTAAGTTACAAACCAGAAAAATAAAGAATGGTATAATAAGAGATGCAACAATAACTTGATAGTTAAAAAGACTATAAGTGTTAACATTAAGAGCACCTTCAGGGTTTATAATATTTTTTATGATTTGAGGTGAGAAAGGTTGTTCACTCGTTAAGGAGATTACTGCCTAAAGTTGATGAAGGAGTTCTATGCCAACATCATCGACAAGTCTAAACTAAGTCTGATGGCAATATAATCCTACATATGAGGCATTGATATTGATGTATTTGAAGAGGAGCATTTTAATTTTCCATTAGACGATAGGATGCTAAGTTTTCATAATAGGAAGTCATCGGGTCATTATGAGTGGAGCCAGACTAATATATTATATTGGTTAGGGTTGGAGATTACTTGAAACTAAAAGGCTACTTTTTAAATATAAGCACCAAGCTATACAACCTTAGTTAAAGGCTTACACACTAACCACAACATACAAACTCAGTCCAATAGATTGAACTAACTCCAAACTTCAAATTTGTACCTTATAGATCTCCTTTACAATGGTTTTGGTAAGGCTCCACTAGTCAGGATATCATTTTTTATGATGTAGTCTATCAATAATATGGTTTGACATTAGTCAAAGATAAAAATTTATATTCCTGATATTGATCAACCAATTATTGAAGAAGCAAAGAGTGAACCTTTCTAGTGTTAGGTTTGCAACAATTGGAGAAGACAACTATATTGATGATGACCAGATGATGAATACTTTGGTGGAAATCACTCAGGCATACATGTAGTTTAGTTTTTAATTCAAGTTGTTTGGTTAATGTAATGTTTTAACTAATTGTTTTACAAACTTTTATTGTCATTGTTTAAATTGAGAACATTGAAAATTTGAATGCAATTTGGATGCATTCTTTTTTTTTTATTGATTCATTCACAAAGTATTCAATTTGACTTGGTGGCAATCACTCAGGCATACATGTAGTTTAGTTTTTTAATTTAAGTTGTTTGGTTAATGTAATGTTTTAACTAATTGTTTTACAAACTTCTATTGTTATTGTTTCAAATTGAGAACATTGAAAATTTGAATGCAATTTGGATGCATTCTCTTTTTTTATGTCTTGATAGATTTTGAGAGTTGTGTAACTAGACAAAGTAAAATACTTCATAATGGGGTCTCTTTTCAAATTATTGGTTTTTCAAAGAGTTTTTGCATTTTTTTTAGCTTAATATTTTTGACAATATTAGGGACAATATTATTTTAATTGTGGGGTAAAATTGAGACTTATCTAATTGCAACGCAATTTTTCAAAATGTTCAAGCTCCTATTGTTATTAGTTTTCTTTTTAGTTTTGTTTTTATACTCTCATTTGTTACTTTATAAGCTTATGCATAATTCTTGGTTAAAATTGGTTGTCAAGGTTAGGTGCATAATATGATTAAGTAGTTACTATGTAAACTTGACTTTATGAATATTAGGAAATAGAATTTATTAAACAAAAATGCTTTCATTTGACTTAAGCATCCTATGAGAATCTGAACCATTATGCAAGATATTTTTCATTCCAAATATGGATACCTTCTCTTGTTTTTATTTTTTAAAACTTGAAGTTCATATTTTTTAGATTACATGTAAGATATGTACAAGCATTAAAATGATAAAGACACTTATTATTAAGTTTCGTCCAAATTATCTACTTTTTATACATTAATCCTTCAGTGAGCCTTTTGAGCCTATTATAAAATTGTAGCCTTTTTTTAGTATCTTTTTACAAAAAAACGTTGAACCTAAAATAAAAATAAGTAATTGTACCCTAACTCATTTTAGTGGAGCTTTTTGCTTATGATTTGTATGGTTGTGAAAATTGATTGGCATGGTTTCTTGTATTTAAAAATATTAAAGGGAGAAGGGTTGTTACAAAGATATGAAGAGTTAGTGAAGTAATGATTGGAAAATTCTATTGATTTAATTATTTTTGTTTCATCTTATTACATATGTTTTTGTTTCTCCTATCCCCTTTTCTCAGTTAACCTATTCATTTCTTTAGCCCTATTACAACTCTATTCATTTAGATGATTTTCAAGCATACGGTAAGTTCAATTTTATAGAAAATGATGAATTTACCTTACCAAATTTCAAACACTTGTATGAATGTGAGAAAGTTGTCAAATTAAAGTATTTGAACTTGATGAAGGAGGTAGAATAGTGTTTGCATTATTTTGTTTAAATAGTGATGCACTTAAAAAGTATTATGTGTTTTAAGTTTATCTTGTCATATTAACTATGAACTTGACTAATGAATATAGCCTAATATTTGTGGATATCAGTTAGCAAACCCTCAGGAGAATATACCTCCTCCACTAAGAACACCTAAGGGTATAAAGGCTTATGTCATATGCTAAATGTCACCATACACCTTCAAAAGGGGAATTGTTTCTTGTTTAGTTAGGTTAGTTTAGTTTACTAGGGTTACTTGTTGTTAATTAATTGAGGATAATCAATGAG
Source organism: Erythroxylum subrotundum (assembly GCA_027563845.1). Classification (NCBI taxonomy): domain Eukaryota; kingdom Viridiplantae; phylum Streptophyta; class Magnoliopsida; order Malpighiales; family Erythroxylaceae; genus Erythroxylum; species Erythroxylum subrotundum. Next base: position 33,235,403 of record JAOQMQ010000196.1, read on the forward strand.
TTAAATATAGGAGAATTTCATAAGTCAATATTTTACATGTTATTAGGGAATTAGTTTTATTTAGTACTTTTATGACATATTTTATATAGATTATAGAATTTTTTTCTGTGTTTAGTTCATTTTCTTGTATGTGATTATTTTAAGGAGAAATTTTAGTTTGAGTGCAACTCGTTATCTGATTGAGGTGAGTTATTAGGAAGCTATCTTGATGGATAACAACTTTATAGAAGACATCAGAGATTAATCCAAGTTTGCAAGTGCCAAAATTGGAGAAGTTTATGCAAGATGGTAAACAAGATCTGAACACACTAAAGAGACAAGCACATGTCTGTTGCAAGGTTCAAATTGCTAAGAAGCGATACAAAATCGGTACAAGAGTAGTATATATGATCAGTGTCAGATTCGTCATGCTTTTATGCAGAAAGTTACAAAATAAAGTCGTCACCGATTACAACTTTGTGTCAACTGCTAGTTACACACTAATTTAAGACAATAAAAGTTCCATAACAAAATAGGCGTAGGTTTAAAAGTTGGTATGACATTGATTCTTATAGTAAAAATTATAAGGATGCACAAACTCACAATTTCAAGTGATCTAGGACTCTATTTTGTAATCCTAACTATAAATACTTTTACCAGGTTTTGTTTAGGGGACTTTTGTGAGGTGTGTGATGACCACCTTATGATTTAGTATAGTTTCATTCAATCTTAGCACTAATGCAAGAATTTAGGAGCAAAATCATAGGAGATCATGACAATTCTTCTATTTCTTTCCTCTCTTCTGTTTCTTATATTAAGAATTATTTGTTTTTATTTTGTTTTTAATATGTATAGTAGTTAAAACCTTTGTTACAATTAAGGATGTAGCTTGTGATATATTTTTCGATTACTAATACATGATAAGTTATCATTTGGCTTAATTATTCTCTTTATTATTAATTTTTAAGTTTATAGCTAGCCATCAAAGATTCAATCTTATAAATTGTATAGAAGACTGGAAGGTGAAGTTTGATCTATGTACTAAGAGAATAAATACCGGTAACTAAATAGATTAACTATGTTTAATATACTTAATTAGGTTGAATTATGCATTAGAATGTGATCATTATCTAGTTAAATAGACCTATGTGCTTTAAGGGAGGCATAGACACATTAAATTAATTGTTATTTCAACCATAATAATAATTCTTGTATGATAATAGAAATTCCACACAAGTAAACTTCGAACTCTTAACATTTATATTATTGATTTCTTTTCACTATTTTAAATATCTTGCTTTCATTAGTTTATTAATTTGATTGTTTCATAAATTCTTGTTTTTATTTAGTTTAACCATTTGACTATGATTAATAAGCATGGTAGTATAATCCTTACTAGATCGATAGTTTGAATACTTTAGACTTTATAACTTACTACAATTAACTCTGTGTACTTGCAATTAGATTTTGATCGAAATATGGGTTCCTTCGTCTACCTCCTAATAATTTCTTAGAGCCTAAGAAGTAGCACCTATCGGGTCATCTTGACCTTCATTGTAAAGATATAGTGATTTATATTTTATTCCTTCTTTATTGTGACTACTAGGGATGAAAAAGGAGTCAAAATGAGAAGTCTCTTAATTGTAAATTAGTTGGCTAGAGGAGAAGAAGATTATATTGAACAATAAGAAACCTCCATTGAAAACAAAGAAAGAAAGACTAATAACCAAAAATTTTTATTTTGGCTTCCAAATGATGTTGAAAAAGCTGAAAATGAGAAAATTCTGTTTCTATAATCTTATTGCATATTTTTATTTTTTAAAATAAAATGGAATCAAACAGATTTTACTGTCTTTTTGTTTTTTTTTAACTGTAATAAAAATTGCAAAAATAAATAGAGCCAAATACTCTTTTTATTTATTAAAAATCATTTAAAACACACAAATAAAGTTTTAACACCTCTTGAAAGCATCCGTCACTATGATTTCAAGGTGGCATATCCCTGATCATTTTCTAAGGTTCATGATTAGTGACAAAAGGAAGGAGCATTCTACTATAATGACATTTCTTAATAATAAGTTATCAATCATCACAACTCTCTCTTGACATTAATTGCCCAATAATAACCGTTAATAGGGCTGCAATGTGTCAAACTTCTCTCATCCACACGTTTCATAATAAATAAATGAGATAGTATAAAATATAAGGATGAGAGAACAGACGATCTCAAGCCATTAATAGTGGAGTCTAGATCTTCTGTCCAATATTACTCTGTCTTATTCTGTCTCATGAAATCTCAGTTATTTATTTTATGGGACCCACGCGGGACCCATGTGGGACCCACATAAATAAATGACTAAGATTTATTGGACACAATAAGACACCATAATATTGGACAGAGAATCTGAACTCTTAATAGTGTTGCCCTATCACAAATTGATTGTAGAAGACATAACTTTTAAGCTTTAAGATTGTATCTTACTCTTGGTTTTTATGAGTCCAATCTCCATTATAAACATAATTTCTTTCCACTATGGTTGGAAAGGTTTTACATGAAAAATATGAGCTTATTTAACTATAAGTTTAGTCTAATCTAAAATTAAAATTAATAATATTTAGCAATTAATTTAAGTTGGGTTTAAAAATTAATTAAATAATTTATTTATCAAATTTTATCACCCAAGTCAATAATAGTCACGAACAAAGGTAAAAAAAAATTATAAGGAAAAAGTATAATTTATAAAATATCTAAATTAGCCTTTATTGTTATATATTGTACCAATTTATCCCTTAACATTTGAAAAATAGAATAATTTACCCTAAAAAGAATTACTCCCTCAGCTTTTAATTATTTTGGATGGGAAGTCCTATTATTTAGGATTTTGGATTTTGGCCATTAAATATGGTTGAATATGGTAAAATTGGGTTGAAGATTCGAGGTATTTATTTAAGGACATGTGGCGTGCCAAATCAACTAATGTACCAATTTAGTATTTAATGTGACATTTATCATTTAATTTTACTTTTTAAAATAAAAATATTGCTAATAATCTGATCTAACCCAAAATACCCATCACTCATATTTCAGAAATCCTTAACCCAACCCTAATCTTCGTCTTTCTCCCCTAATCTCTACCAGTTCAAAAGAAGCAATCAGTCATATATATGATTATGATTGCCTCTTGTTCCTAAATCAAGTCTAGATCCACTAACGTCGCCTCTGCCACTCCTTTCATCTTCCTTAACAGGGATATATTCAAAGAGAGAACTTCGCTAATTAAACTTGGATTGGAGAAATCGAAGAAGGCTTTGATGGAGGAGCTGAGGAAGTAGGCCTCTCATACTACGTAACAATAGTCTCCGAATCACAGAAATAATATTATTAAAGAGAAGAATTCAAATAGTTTAGAAATCAATTAAGCAAATGAAGCTAACCTAAATCTAACGCCAGAAAGCAAAATGGAGCATGCAGAATCAAAACACAAGATAGAGAAACAATGAGCGAGAGAGCAAGTACAAATATGAAAAATCGAAACTTGAAAAAGGGAGGGCCCAGAAACGCATAGAAGAAAGGAGAAAGATATTTACAGGAAAAGGGAAAAGTAGCAGGTGTTTGTAAAATTAAGATTATCCTCTTGCTTTTACCAATTTAACTTGGAATTTTCTGGAACGCATGAGCTGAGCAATCCATGTACATGGTCAGACAGAGATGCTTTCATCGGTTCCACATGCTGCTACTATTACCATTAGTGTAATATGTATTTTTGGCCAACATTAATAGCACAGTCAATGTCAATCTTTAAGGAAATATTGAATAGCCCTGGTAAATATGGATACTGCAGAGCTTTTGACTGTGAGAAGAATCTCTACATGGGAGGAGAAAGCCAAGAACTGGGTGAGTAATAAATTATACGATTTTTGATATGACAAATGAAAGTGAAACTCTTGGTCACCTCCATTAAGCGGTCATCTTGCAGGCGTTACTGGCATCCACCAGTCACCAAGTCCCTATAAATAGCCACACCTTCATCACACGTATTTCAACCATTGTTAAGAGTTCCTAGCCTAGACGTCAGCACCTCCTCTCCTCTCTCTCTCTTTTAGTTCTTCACTCATATATATAAATTATTTTCATGTTCTTATGTTTTTATTAGCTTTTTCCTTGTTGCTCAGTTGTTATTCTCTGGAAAACCTAGTTTTCTTGGAAAGTTTATCCTGAGGAAAATTATACGAGAAAGCAATCTTTTTTCACAATAGCATCTCTCTTTTTAAATCTATGGCACCTTATCCGAAAACCCTTTTATTAGTTTTGTTGTCACCCTTATAAGTCATTAATCCATTTTCTTTTCCATCAAACCTATTTTTCAGTGATGTAGGAAACAAGGGTTCCAGGAAAAGTCAAATCTTTCACAGATCTATGCGTCTTAATATTGGTAAGTACATATAGTAGTTTAGTTTCTTGAACCAAATGATTCCTTAATATAGATTCCAATTTCAAAGGAGGAAATAGTATTCATGGAAAGAGTTTGATGTTTTCTTTTCTTTTTTGGTCCATATAAAAGGGTTATCTAGCTACATAACTTATATTGGTTACAAGCAATTCATCGAGGAAGAGAAATGATAATAACATAGTAAAATAGTTTCTATAACATGTAAGATCGTTTAGATAAATTAGGAGTGATTTTATTGAAAAGAATACAATCACTAACCATAAGTACTGAATCTAATATGTGTTTGGGCGACATGCAGCAGCAGGATGGTCGATGTGATTTTTCAAACATACGGTGCAATTTGACGAGATGGATGGAGCATTACACATGTTGTTGACAGAAGAGAGGGAGCACAATCCGCCATTAGCTAAAGAGAGCTTTGCTTTTGTTGGAACTGTGCTCTCTCTTCTTCTGTCACCATCTCAATCTCTCGTGTCCTCCGGGAGTGGCCAGCAATGTGATTGGAAAACCATCAATCTTACTGTTTCTCAACAGGAAAGTATTCTTTGTTGCTATGATCTTCATTCATACTTGCTAGGTAAAAGGAATATTCAAAGAGCATTTACAATGTGACATAACTAAACGTACTAATTTTATCTTTTAGATATGGCAAACACCATGGACCTTAGGGTGTCCCATCTGAGTCCTTTTGGTATATTTAGATCGTATTAACACAATCAATTGTCAATAATTTCAAATATTAATTAAGTTTTGAATGTACAATACAAGGAGTTATACGCAATCATAGATTTCAACTTTCCAAATCACCAAATCATGTCAACTTGAGCTCATGGATTACATGATATTGTGAACTTTAAACCCTCCACCGAGTACTCCCCTCCCCAAAAAAACCATTTAACAGAAGCCCTTGTCTTCTGCATAATTGATAGTGTAAGTCATCAAGGGAATGTTAATAGGAGACTAGCTTGTAATGTATAATTTTCTTTATACATCATAGCTATAAACCTTAGGTAATTGTGAAGAAAAAGTTTTGAGTAATGAACTAATTTCAGAATCTGATGATCAAGAAGAACCTGAATTGTTGCCAATACGAGGAAAGTACAGAGGGAAGCATGGGAAGAATTCAGTCCAAACTGAGATGGAAAGCGACTTGAGAGCCAACTTGAAACGCGAGAAGCTCCACATATAGTTCAAGTCTAGCAGTACTGGAGGACCATCAAGCTTTAAAGAGAAAGGTGACCGTGCAGGCTACTTTAGAGGAATTAGAAAGTGACATCAAAATATACATAATAAAATGTAACGTAAGGGTCAAAACTGGTCCCGTGGTTCCTTTCACCTCACCATTTTAGACCTACCACTGCCTTGCTTACATACCAAAAGAAAGCAAAGTATACTATATACAGCAGAGAAGTGAATGATGAAGAATGAAAAATGAACAATGATGACAAGGAGTGAAAGTTACCAACTTTCGGATACATAAACACCAAAAAAAATATAAATGATGAGAATGAAGAGAAGTAAGGAAAGAGATTTGCATATTTAAAAGAATAAATTGAACATGTCAAGAAAAAAAAATTTGGAGCTTCCATATTCTAAGGAATCCTAAGAGAGGGAGAAAAGAAAAAAAGATGAAAGACTAGATGTTTTTAGCTAACACATTAAGAGGGGAGTCTCTGAAACTGATGTTTTCCATAAAACATCACTCCTAGTATGTTTAGTTATACCCATTGGTCTGTCGAAAATACAACATAACCATATCCTGATTTTGTGATCCCATCTTTTTCTGCCGCCTTGTGCTCTCTTATGTTTATATGCTTTTGTTTTTATCATATTTGAAGAACGAAACCAACAAGATAACCACATAGCTCATACCTTATACATGATGTATCTTTGCTTCTACTGTATTTCCAGATTAAAGTCAGTCAGCCACCCTAAATTTATGTTTTTTTAAAACAGAAATCATGTACTGATTATGATTGTAGCCTCGAGAAGGTTTAATTTCACTCTCGTTCTGTATGCTAAATGTCATCTTTACATTTCTTTTTGCGTGTCCATTTGCATGCATACAAGTGAGAGATCAAAGATTCTGTTTTACTAGAAACAAAAATAACTGGTAACTTATGCATGCAGGAGATGTGATGTGGGAGCAACATTTCATCTAAGAACGAAAGAAATGTCTTGGGATGAAGAAAGTGTGAGGTTTGCAGAAATGTCGGAGAGCAACCTATAGAGCCACTTATGGATGTCAACATGACATTCTTCAATTTACTGTATAACTCCCTATAAGTCAAGAATTAAAGTATATGTAAAATGCCATGGCAATGTAATATAAATATAGGCATATCAACTGTAGGACTAGAAACAAGTCACAGTGCAGATGTGTTTCTCACGGGAACACTGCTAGGCCCTTGACATTCCTTAAATTGACAATGAACTGACGGCTAGAAAAATAAAGTTAAATAAGAAGTCTCAGAGTCAACGCTAGGAGACTGTGGAAGTACGGTTGCGACATGTTTAAAGGTCCCATCTTTCATGAGCTAGGAAAGAACACGTGAAGAGATGAACGAAGAAACCATAAGCTGGGTTACTGGATCAATTAAGAATGCAAAAGGTTTTATGATAGATTTGATGTATCAGATAGTTAAGTTTTGATACGTTAATGCTTTGTGGAATCTTAATAGTGCAAAGTCCCCACCAACTTGTCTTCGCTCTTTTGCTAGTTTCTGTTTAGATGGCAAATGGATAACGGCGCGCCCTTCAATTGATAATGGAGATATCTTCAGATCTCCAATTAAGTAGCTTGCAGGTTTAAGATTCAATTCTTCGTTGAAGCAATCAAGCAGTTCTAATGGCATGGGAAGGGTCATCATATATCTGCTTGAACTGTCTCCATTCATATTTCTGCTCAGCATCATCCTCCTCCACTCAAATCTCCACCACCCCTTGCAATAACTATTTACTTCTCTGATCTTTTATGAACCCTACTGTTATACTCTAATCTTATTCTGCTTCTTTTCGCTTGCTTCATTTACGGGAAAAACAGCAGGAAACTTATATGAAAAGGGAAAAGATGGAGGGATATATATCTTTACATCTGCTTGACTCTTGGGGGTTTTATTTGCAAAAGCTAAAGGAGCAGAGACAGGGACGGCAAAATCTCGTAAATCCCCAAAAACATTCTTGAAATAGAAGATTCTTATATACCAAAAGAGAGAGATTCTAGTCTTCCCTATGCACGAACTAGTTCAGAGAGACATTCTAGTCTTCACTATGCACAAACTAGTTCAGTTCTCTGCTTTGAGGACCAAAAGTTTGATGCAAGTCTCCATAATTTTGTTGGTTCACGTCCACCAGTGAATCAAAAGTTCTAAGTGCAGCAATTTCAAAAGCCACTTGATCTCGAAATAGATACTGTAGAAAACTACTTTATTCAACTGCATGAACATATTAATTTGATTTTGGCAGTACAAATTCTTAGTGTTAAAGAAACACTCCTATTCAGCATACAAACAAGCATCCCCTAGTTCAATTGAATAGTTTTGAACTAGAGGCAAGTGAACTCCCTACAGTCTCTAGTCCTGCAAATCAAAATTTGCAGCACTAAAACAAAGGTAAAAAAAATTTTTGAAAGAATGAAACAATCAACGGGAATGGATATTAAATCAATCCGCTGAACTCATCCACTGCAACTATTTGGCTCTATTCACTACTCACAATCAGAGACAATATCTTCAAGATTCAAAGACATGCCACAAGAGAAGGTGAGGCTTGGCTTCTCCTTTGGCACCGCCATGGGCTCAGCCTCACCACTAAGGATTTGAAGGACTCTTCTCATCGTAGGTCTCTCTGTGCTATCTGGGTTAGCACAACTCAACCCAATAAGCAGTAGCATCCTCATTTCTGCTTCATCAAACTCTCCATTCAATCTTTTGTCAGCAGCTTCAATGATATGCCCCTCGCCATATAATTCCCAAACCCAGTCGACCAAATTCACCATTTTCTGACTATTTGGTTCCCTCTCAATTGGCCTCCTACCACAAGCCAATTCAAGCATCACCACGCCGTAGCTAAAAACATCAGTTTTCACTGTAGCTTTCCCAATATGAAGATACTCAGGAGCTAAGTATCCCATTGTTCCTGCAGTAAGTGTTGAGACAGGACTCTTATCATGATCCATTAGCCTCGCCAGTCCAAAATCGCCAAGCCTCGCGTTGAAGTTACCATCTAGCATAATATTGCTGGTCTTTATGTCTCTGTGGATGACCTGCTGCTCACATTCTTGATGCAGATATGTTAATGCAGAGGCCAAACCTAGAGCAATATTTTTCCTATGATACCATGTCAAAAATATTCCATGCTGAGATTCTTGGTATAGGATCGTATCAAGACTCCCATAGGGCATAAACTCATAAACAAGTAGCAGTTCACCTTTCTCAGCACACCAACCTTGAAACTGAACCAAATTCTTGTGCCTCAGACAAGCTATAATCGACAGTTCAGCTAGGAATTCAGTTTTACCTTCATGCGAATGTTTTGATCTTTTCACTGCAACAACTGTCCTTGAAGAGTTAAAGAAGGCTTTGTAGACATACCCAAATCCGCCCTTGCCTATGAGTCTGCTAGGGTGAAACCCTCTAGTGGCTAAACTCAGCTCTTTGTAAGTAAACTCCCTTGGCCCTGCCACTAACTCTGCTTTTAAGTTCTTCATTACTTTGGTACTCCTCCATTTCTTGACAGAAATATAACCAAAAACCACCAGGAACATGCAAAAGAATGCTGGACCTGCAATGCCAAGACCCAAACCAAGACTCTTGTGATGCTTATTGGTGGACTTGGACGTTTGAATAACCGGTGTTGTCACTGTGACCGAGCTATCAGACACGTTATGAGGATGTGAGTTTGGCCTTACTGGAACGAATCCGAAAGTTTGAAAGCTCCAGTTCTGAATATAGTGAAGTTCTGTGCTCCCTTCTGTAGAACCTGAAAAACCAGCGTACATGGTCTCTTTAAGAGACACAGAGAGATCTATATTCACAGTTAACAGTGGCTTGTCTGGTTTGGAGCTTGAATAACTCGTGAAAACTTTCAAGACCCTTAATTCATTCTTGTAATCAATCCAAGCCGTGATCGGTTTCCCACTCTTCAAATCGATATCTTGCAACTTGGGATCAGCAGTCTTAATTGAATTAAGACTATCAATGTCTAGACCAACATGGTGATCATTTGGATCATTGAAATGCGCATCAAGCCTGGTATCAAATTCTATAGCTATAAACTTGTTCTTGGTCAACAAAGAAGAGTTAACAAGGCCCAAGTACCCTCCTGGACTACCGAGAGTTTCATTATCTTGAGAGAGGAAAAAGGCCAAGCCATCACCATAAGACCCTGGATTGACATTATTGATAGAGAAAGTGAATTTTGTAGAAAAAGACGCAGTGATATTGGAATCTGGATCAAAAAAGGGAACTGGGTCGTTGTAGATTACAGTGCCTGAGCTTGAAGAAGGAACAGTTACATCTCTGGTGAGCCCAACAGCACCGTTGCGGAGATAGGAGTCGCCGAGGAGTGTGAGGTTGCGAAGATTCAAACTAGAGAAGTCGAAACTCACATTGTAGGCTAATACAAGAAAAGGGTCTATGAAGATGGCGAAGAGAAACAAGAAAACAAGAAGCTTTCTTGGAGGCATAGGTTATTGAAATTCTTGAATTATAGGAAAAGGGTTTGGTTCTTTCTTCAAGTTACAGAGAATTAAAGGCAAACAGACGAGACCTTGGGGGTCTGATTCCTTTCATTAGGTTCGGTGGTGGGAATCTTCTTTGGGTGGGAAAATGGGGTTTAAACGGTAGGATGACAAGAGCAGGGAGCAGAGCCGGGTGAGCGTGGAATAATTGGAGGCTTTATAACGGTTATGAATGTGTAATACCGGCGTCGTTTTCTGGTCAAACTGAGAATGGAGTCAGTGGGTCATACTTGCAAGTTGCAATAATGCTCTTTCAGCGCATCTCCACTTTATTCAAATTGGCCGTTTTTAAGAAGCTTTCGAGCCTATCTGAACGGGTTGGAATTTTTTGTCTAATATTACAGTGTGTTATTTTGTTCTATAAATTTTAGTTATTTATTTATGTGAGTTTCGTATAGGTTCTGTATAAATAAACGCGAGATTCACATAAATAAATAACTAAAATTTATGAGATAAAATAAGACATAATAATATTAAACAAAAGATCCCGTCCAGTCAACGATGTTCCCACTTGAACAATATGACTCGTTAATTAAAGTATTCGGTAAAACCCTTCCGATAAGAAGATGATTCAGCTTTCTTTAGTTATCACTGGAGGAAGGAAAACAAGAAGGCGTTAGGTGCCAAAACCAAG
>JAOQMQ010000196.1:33270422-33295392 GCA_027563845.1 Erythroxylum subrotundum
TGTCATGAAGAGAGTCTTTAATGATACATAGAGTAATGAGATCCTCAGGACAAGATCTAATATCACTTGGACTAGATGTGACGTAGTCAGTCTAATGGGAGTTGACACTTTGATCATACTCTTAACCAAGTGGGGTATAAATTGTGAAAGAACGAATTACATGGCAACATTACGTATGGAAGGGTTCGTAGTCAAACCACTAACTTTTCGGTCAATTGGGGGTCATGACGTATTGCTAGATACTGCTCTTGACTTACTTAAGTTAAGTGTTAATTCAACTGACCAACAGAACCGGGGACCTAATGGGTCACGCACATAGGAGATCTGAAGGATGAGTAAAATGGTCTTGAATGGTGATTCAAGATATGAAAGAGTGTTTCAGGATTGTATCGCGATGTGATCGTGGTAGAAAACGTTGCATGGAATAGGTTAAAAACAAATGTTGTTGGCTGCCAATTTGGTCATTAACTTCCCAAAACTTCCATTAATGCATGTTATTCATGGTCATTAACTTCCTAAAACTTCTATTAATGCATGCTATTTATGATCATTAACTTCTCATAACTCTCTATTACTGATGGGGGTTATGGAAGGCCAAATGGTGCAAAAACTAGAGATAATTTTCGTGCATCTTGTGTGAGACATAAGTGAGAAAGAAAGGTTCTTCTTACACACACACTCTTTTTCTCTCTAACTCTCACAAGAGTTCTTGTCTTTGCTAGCTCAAAGAAAGAACTTTAGCCATCTCCTAGTGAGATTTCATCCTTCTATCTTCATGTGGACTTTCATTAGAGACAATCTATGTTGATCGTTGTAGTTTATGACAACCCATCGCGAAGAAGTTTAAAGAACGAAGGAGATCGTCAGAAAGGTATGTAAACATATTACATTTCATATTTTTGTTTTTTATATCTATATGCATGGGTAGATCTGGTTTTTAAGGTTCGTTTTTATTTTCCACCGCGTATATTTGATATTATGTATGAGATGCATGATCAGAACCTTACAAGTATAACAAAGAATGAGGCTTGCCACTAATTGCCAACATTGCTTTACTGATGAGTCTACCCAAATTAAAAATTTCCCCAGTTCCAATGGCATAAATGTTGAATGCAAAATATACTACTAGTTTTACGCTCAAAATCGCAAGTATACGAGTTGTACTTGTAGTTGAAAGCGGATATCGATCCCACAAGGATTGTGCTTAGGCACTACTTAATTCAGGTTGTTCTTTGTTTACGAAATCGTTTAAATCGAATTTAAAAAGATAAGCAAAATAAAGACAACCTAAAAGTAACAGGGAACAACGCAACCCAAACCAAAATCGTAAACTAAGACTTGGAGAAAATCAAGATTAAACATTAGGACTTGTCATTATCCCTATTTACTCCCCTCTGATTAATTGATTCAATTTATGTTTGGCCCAAGATTTCCTAAAATTCTAGCTACCCTCTCTCAAGGTGTAACTAAATGTCACTAGCTAAAAAAATTAGAATTAATTTTGGGATCTCTCGACATGCAAAGCCTTTCCTAAACATTCAACTAAATATGAAGCTATCCTATATGCAGTGTATTAATATATTGAAATCTCTTCCTAATAAATCAATAACTTGTTATTTATAGGTCTATTAAACGTCAACTCTCGTTGTACAATTAACACAGATTAACAAGCTCACTCTCTCGATTTATTGCAAGATTTAAGCACAATAAATAACACAAACATGTATATCATTAAATCAATAACCAAAGGTTCACAAATAGTTCAACAACAAACCCTAAAAATTGTTTTAGCCAATTCATTATATCCATAACATCCCCAACAATCAAAGAATCCATGATAAACATGCTAGAAGAGAAAGAAATTGAAATAAGACTGCACGAGGCAGCTCCTCCTCTTCTTTGCGCAATATAGAAAATCTAAATAACGGGGTGCTCTTTGCCCAATCAGGAATGAAACCTTGAATCTCCCCTATCTCTAGGCTCTCAATCTGTCTCTTAACTCCAAGAAGCAAGCTCTACGACCCTCTAACGGCTCTCAGGATTCTATGTCTTATAAATTCATGAAAACTTAAAAAAAATGCATGAAACCCGCGTGTCTCTTCGACTTCCAGTTCTCATGATCGTGGGAATTATACTTGTGCTTCTCACAATCGTGAGTTAACTTAATAGAAACTTTCTCCATAGATTTCCTACGATCGTGGAAAACATGCCCTTTTCCACGATTGTGGGTTCTTGTTTTTCAGCAGCTCCACTTCTCTTCTCTTCTCTTGGTCCCTAACTCAATAATAAAGGTGTCCACACTCCATTCCTACACCAAAATGATTAATTCCTACCCTAAACCAATATCAAACACAAAAGAACAACTATGAAGATCAAACTAAACAAAAATAGACAAAACAAGTCCTAAAACATAATAATACTAACCTATCATGCAAGAAACACATACCAAATACTTAGAAAAACACATACTAATGCACAACTATCAATTTCCCCATACTTAAATCCTTGCTTGTCCTCAAGAAAAATCAAACACAACCATTCAATTCTATCACTTCATTTTCATAAAGATCAAAGCATGCAATCCCTCAAAGTTTAGCCAACTCAAGTATCAAGCTATTACACATATCATGACTACTTTTCATTAGTGTACATAAGCAAACTCAACTTATGGCACCATCACTCAAAGATAAGTATAAACACGTAATGAATCTTCTTCACAGTTTCACTCATTTCTCTCAATTGTTTGATGGTTAGTGTTTTGCTCAAGCTCCCCATAGGAAACTACACTACCATAAGCTTGTTAATACACCAATTCTCCTCTACAATGATTACATGTATAAATATATCAAAAGAGCTTGTTTCGGGTTGTAATGTGATAGGGGTTAAGGTGGGTCAAAAGAGGTAAAGGGTTTAACACAAGCATGCATAAAGTAATAAGTGAACAAAGGGATACAAAACATATTCTGAGATATACAAATATAAATATAATACTACTCCGCACTTATTGATGTTACCAAAACGTTCTTCCTTTTTTCTTTTCTTTTTCTCTTTTTTTCTTTTCTTTTCTTCTTTTTCTGTTTTTTATTTTTATATAATTAAAGAAACAACAAACAAAATAGCAACTAGATACAATGTGATCGAAGAGTAAAAGTATAACTTAACTCATCTCAGAAAGAAAAAATTTGTACCAAAAATCTCAAACTAACGCATCACTTAATACGTTACTAAGCTTGTGAATGGGTAGGCTAATGAGGTTTCAGGTTTTGAAATATGAGGTGTTTTCAAGAAACAAAAATGTTAAGGCTCAACGGGGCTAACAAGGGATAATAACAAAAGTAGGTCATTTAAGATACATCACAAAAAAGGCCTTAATCATTTCTATTAAGCATGCATCTAGTAGACTCAAATCGATTCAAAGCAAATTTTGAAGGTAGTAACCTAAAGGGGCATAACACTCTAAAAGAAATAAGATGACTATAGATGGAGTCATATAAGCTCAATCCTCACATTGGTTCAAATGAAAATTCGTTATGCAACCAACTACTTTTCATCACTCAATATGATTCACTCTCTATTCAAGTAACCTAATCCAAGTTCAAGTATGCATTCAATCTTATTCCGACTAGCACAACAGAATCTCATGGTAAAACACATAAAAAATGATTCAAGTATGGTTTCATTGCTTAACACAACATAACATCAAACAACAACCTAATATGCTTAAAATATGCATCCTAAACAGTAAATAAAACAAATTTAAACGATGCAATTGACAAGGAAAATGTCACCTCCCCACACTTGGACATCACATTGTCTTCAATGTGACAAGGCAACCAAGAAATGAAATCAAAAAATCAAAGACAACATCAACCAAGCAAACAAATAACACAACTAACAAAGTAAATAAAACAATATAAAAATTAAAGGGTAATTATGGGGATTGAGGTGGTGAAGGCGTAGGAGAGGGGACTTCAATGTTCTTTGTCTAGATTAACTTGAGGAACTTCTTCTTCTTGATATGAGCATCATGCCACTTCTTTGTCATTTCCTTGTACAACTTGGCATTTTCATAAGCGTCAAACCTCAATTCTTCTAATTCGTCAAGTTGTAACAATCTTTTCTCACCCGCAAGCTTCCAATCCATGTTCAACTTCCTAACGGCTCAATATGCCCGATGCTTTAACTCAAAAGGTAAATGGCGCCTTGTCAGTAACACAACCCCAAAATCAAATGATCCCTTAACAGAAAATCCAGCAACATACATAATAATTTGTTCTTCCAATTAACTGCTGAAAATCATAAAAAAAAACCCTAAAATCATAGCTACAAAAAGTCACACGAATCCTATATTTTTCATGCTAAAAAACGATAACACTTCAGCCCATATCTTACCCAAATCATAGCCCCAATCTAGTTGCCATAATCAAGTCAAATTTTAAAAAATTTGCTTCTTTAGATAATCATTATTACAAAATAGACTATCCATTTAAATCTCATATTAATTAGGATTTTAAACCTTATCAAACTTATCTTAAAAGAGTCTCACATAAACTCAACTAAGTCCAATTATTAAATAATGTCCAAAATTAAATAATAAGATATCATAACCTATATCTTAACAGAGGTATTGATTTTCTAAGTGTAGATAAATCATCATATTACAACTCATCAGATGGAATAGCCGGCTCTTTGCCAATTCCTTTGACTATTGAGCAGTCTGAAGATGTAGAAGATAAAGTGTATAACCAAGCACACATTGGTGGTGATCAGATAGAGTCTAATATTGATGAGCTACATGAACCACATCCAGACAATACTAGAGATGAATCCAATGAGGATAATAAGCAGGGAAAGCAATGAGATACAACAACTAATGAAACACAACTTCAAAGGTTTACAAGGAAGAAAATACCTTTTAAAAAGTATTCAAGTTTTGAGTTTCTGTTACTTACTACTGAGGGGGAGCTTGAGGATGTGCAATAAGTTGCATTTTGTGAAAACGTCAGATATCATTGGTTGAAATCTGTGATAGAATAGCAACAATTAATGATGAGGAAGGTTTATACAAATTTGAATGGTGCTAATATGTTGGCTCATAAGTTTTGCAGTAAACTTGTCAAGATCTATCTTAAGTAGATGATGGAGAATAATGTGTCTTCTCCATATTTGGTTTGGAGGGAGAGATTGTTGTGTGTCCAGCCCTATTTTGAGATCTTGGATAACGTGGTGGATAAGATCACAGTAGATATATATCAGTTCTAAAAGATAAAGACTATGTGAGAGAAGATCTTTATAGATATGGATATATCATTTATTTATATGTAATTTCTTATTTTGTTAGTACTAATGTAGATAAATCATATCAGATAGAGTCTTATTTAGACGAGGATGTCATCCTATTAGATAATGTGATGTAGTCTGATAAAGACAGATGTGATTTAGCTAGTTGAGTTTAGTTAGGATTCTGACTTAGCTATCAAGTCAGACATGCCGATAAATAGCTCATTTAAGTCTTGCTCCATATATGAGATAGAGAGTGCAGTCGCAACATCCAAAAGTGAGAAAAAATAGATAGAGGGCAAAGAGGGTTATATTCTCATTCTCATTTGATTGTTTTTTAGATTGGTTTGAGAGTTGTTGGCATTGGTTTGAGAGCTTGTTAATTGTAATATCAACTTTGATTTCAATTCTAAAACTTTGTGAGATAAATTGTTATTGAAGGGGTGAGAGATCAACTTTTTATATAAATCCTTATTAAGTTTAGTAAATCGGTTTTCTCCGTGATTTTTTTACTCTCTATACTGAAGGGTTTAAAATCTTAGTGTTTATTTTTTCATTAGTTTCTTCTCATTTCTTTTTACTGTAACTTGAAAATTTCTTTCTTTTAGAGAATCTGTATTTATCTCCCAATAATACCACAGTGTTCTATAGATAAAAGACAAGGAGTTGTTTTTTTATAATAGTGAATCAAGTGGATTTGCTAGTAAGGACGGTCTTCCAACGTGTGGGAGCCTAACATCTACACAACAGAGTCCTCAGGCCAATTAGATTAGGATGGGCTTCCAATGTGCCGGTGCTTGTATAATCAACTGTTCTCTAGAATACTTTTTGAAAATATATGCTTTGTGAAATGGCCAACAAAAAGAGGGGAGACATTTGGAAATTGAGGCAAGGCAGCTGCTACATCATCTTCCTTTGCTTCCACACACACAGCCACAGTGTATATGAAGCAAAAGAATAAGAATCTTCCTTGAAAATCCAAAATGCAAAACCAGTTATCTGAACACCCAATACACACCTGGATCGGACCAAAGCTAAACATTTCCTATCCAAAGCTGGGGAAACTGAGTGTAACATCCTGACAAAATTCACCCAGTCCCTTCATATGCTGTACTTTCTATTATAGCAAATTTAATATATATACAGCCCAATGACATAGTTTAGTCCTCTAAAATCTTGACTTCCTCTTCCGTCTTTTTGATCGCTTCCGAGAGGTTTCAGTTCCATTGATATTTCCTGTTAGCCTTTTCACATCTCCATTACTTGAAGAATCCGAGTCAAAAACCTTAATGTTGGTCACGATGGCATATGCAGTGATAATTTTTTTGGGGCATAACATGGACTTCCTTTCGAGCACAGCAATCTGACCGGGACTTGAATCTTGAATACCCTTCTCTCTCAGCTTTTGCATTATAGTATTCTTATCAAGATCTATACCATTAGTTGTATCCTGCACAGTGGTAATGGTACAATTAGTGTTGGTTTTCATTAAACAGCAAAACAGTAGGTCAGCATAACAAATTGGCAACGTTCACATTTTGGCACAACAAGAAAAATATTAAACATGACTTTAACTTCAGCATTAAAATTAAGTGGAGGATGGTCCTAATTGTATCATTAATTTCGCTTCCATGTTTCCAGCAGGTGGTCTTGGATTTATCAAGTAGATTAGTGACAAAAAACTGCTCAATTCTCTCACCTTAAAACCAAACGGTATATTGAGTTGAGTACTCTGACAACCACAGCCATCACCAAAGTTGAGTTTCAACATAATGTCAAATGCTTCTTCTGTCCCAGTCCTCCTGATGTACATTAAAAAAGCAATTGTTAGATGGAGATCCTTCAACAAAAAAAAGGTTGAATATGAAGTAGGTTAATACCTTCAGCGCATTAACCTGAATAAGGCATCCAGGAAAGTAAATCCAAATCGATTTTAAATTGGACCACAGAAATATGAGGTATACTAAATTTACTGATAAGTTGATCGCGTATAGCGATGTAATGATTGCGTATAGCGATGTAAATTAAAAAGATGTCAAACATATCAAGATTCTACAGTTCCAAAAGGTTTGCTGAAGAAACAAGTTCAAGGCCATTGAAGAATACATTGCAGAACTCGAATATATCCAAGCCACCATTACCAAAATCATTTAAATTAATTTGCAGTCAGTCTAAAGGGTCAGGTCAGAATTTGGTTGGGCTAACCTTTTCAAATTAAATGGCTGAACCTCCAGAACAGCTGGTTTGAATTTGTGTGTGTCTGAGAAGGATACCTGGGATGGAGATGATGTAGAAAGATTAAGAAAAGGAAACGAGCATCAGACATCAAAAATCAAACAAATGTGTATCATGAAGAAGAATATTCCGACTGATTGTAGCTTCACATTTAATAAGCAAGCAATAACTAAGTTATAATAAACGATTCTTCATTTCATCGGTAATGACAACTGCCCTCACCTCAACAGACTTGATAAAAGGCAATGGTGTTTTCAGACCATGTATACTTGCCACTCGAAGGGTCCAGTTCACATATCTTTTATCTGTCAAATTGATGGACCATGTAAGAAAGCTACTAAAGGCCGAAGTCTCACGTCTCAGGTATTTAGTAAATGTGATGAAACCCCAGTCAAAGTTTGGTTATGTTCAATCGAAAAATGAAAAAGTAGAGGAGAAGTTCATGTTAAAGGTCTTGATCCGCTCTCCTGTCTATGAGAATAACAAGAAGGCATGATTTCTATTTAAAATATAACTCAAGATTGCCCAATATAAATGTACTCAAACTAGCATTTTAAAACAGATTTGGAATGCCTACTCATCGAAGCCATATGACAAAGTGCTTCAAATCTCGTAGTGAGTAAATATTTCTCTTCCAAATTTATGGCATTATTACCCCAAAACTTCATTAACATACACTGGAATGGATAGCCTAGTTAGAATATGTTGACGCAACTTAGACAAAATATCACAGAGTTACCTGCACTCACAGATTCAGTAATGATGATCTGGAAAAGATCAATCCTAATATATGGAGGAATTTGCATGTTGAGCAAGTCCATGACTCCTGTAATAACCTGTTCTTGCTCAAATTAATAGATAGTACATACCAACTAACAAAATCACTGGAGTGTACAGCAGCAAAAGCAAAAATCTATTACAATAGGGCTGACCAGCTCAAGCCAAAGAAATGGAGTAACCGCATACGGTCATAATGGTACATAAAGATGTACTTGCCTTAAAATGAGATTTGACATGCAAGAATTATAGAAAAATTATACCTTGTCCACAAATCCTCGAATGACTAAACTTGCCTTGTTGTCCTTTGGAGTTTTCTACAAAGTTGTAAAGAATGACATTAGAGGAATGCAAACATGCATTTTATTAAATATCAGAAGGAAGAAGTCCTAAACTAATTATAAATCTAATTACTAAAAATTTCCTAAAAAAGATGATTCTTAGCATAGAAATTTCGCATATTTCAAGGTGCAACATTCCTGTATGTATTAGGAAAACTCCCATCTCTTTATCACTATTCCATTTCCCACTTAAATCTCCCTCTTCCCCTGAGATGGAAATTTATTAAGGATTTCTAGGTTCAAAGTAGCTCCAAGGTGTTGGAAGAAGAACATGTTCGCTTTCCCCAAGATGGAAGGGAAATTGGTCTTAAGATTCATCAATGATCAGAAAATTACCTGGAGATTCACAATTACAATTTTCCCTCCACCACGTAGGCATTTAAGAGGTAGGTTGCATGCAGGAGTTATCTGCAAACTGCAAGTAATGGTTTTGTGAAACTGTTCTAAGAAAAGACGAACAGAGGAGAATGCACAAGATAAGTACAATAAAGGAAGATGCAATTCAGTCAGCAAAGAAGCTCAACAACAAAAGAATCAATAGCAAGTTTGAGTATATAGCACTGTATCTTAAAACTCTGTTCAAAGAAGATGATATTTCCTTTCATTATTTGTCTCTCATGTTTCTTCAATCTTTTCCATTATTTCCTTTCATCCATGATAGTAATTTGGCTAAGCAGTACTTTGGTGTCATTTACAAGGCTGTAAAGCAATGTTTTGGTTTGGTGATCATCAGATTTGAAGCTGTAGGTGGTTCTTTCTTTCTGTGAAGTTGGATTGTCCGCTTGTTGTGGAAATATCTAAACTTGAGTCAGACATTTTGGGCATCAGTCATGCTATAGGAAAGAAAGACTCACTTACAGAAAGTACCTTTTCTATGTGTACTGTTGACCAAGGAAATTCTAGGAAGGCATAATTAGGTATTCCAAAGCTATTAATGAATTCACATACAAATTACAGTTTTCATCAAACATTGCAAAGGTAGTTGAGCAGAAGAATTACGGAATTCTAGGTTCTATTACTTAAGAATCCCAAGAAAGAAACACTTATTGTTTACTATGATTCATGGTCAGGCTACAATAGATTTTTAATCTTCAAAACCTGTTGCTCTAATTTTATACAAAATAAAAAAAGTGTAGGAATACTATGTTGCTGTGTAATCATTGATAAAACCAAGATGGTTTGGTATATCCATGACATGTAACAATGTTGACTAGAAATATTAAAACTGATAAGGACGTGATTTAGGTATAAAAGACTGAGTAGAAAAATAAGATGAATGTTATCTATTCAAATTACCTTGTCCCTAAACATAAAACAAGATCAGCCATCCTGCAGTGCTTCTCAGCTGAAAGCATCTCTTTTGCAGGAAGTGCATCCTGCAGGCATCATGTGGGTGCACATAAGCATAAACAGTAATCTAAGCAACAAGCAGTCACTTTAGAGTTAAAGTGCTAAAACTGTGAAATTAATACCATCAGAATCCAATGTGAGTAAACTTTCCATGGATATAAATCTAAATAACTCCATCTACGAATTTTATTAGCTCATTACATTATTTGCAAATAGCAAATTAATGAGAATAACCCCCACCCATCTGAGGCTAATATAACAATTGCCTTTTGATATTCAAGACAAGCATCTGTATTATATCATCCCTCAACATGTCAAGCGCAAATTTAGTAAAACTCTCCACACTAATTCCCAGTAAAATTATGTGACATCAAAACTAACATATTGCTTGATGTGAAATTGAATTGTATTTAGCTTCCATCAAAATTTATACTTGTAGTGATGTGCAAGTTAACTCCTAATGTCATCCATATCTTTTCATATGCCGATGGTGCTGAGACAACCTGAATATAGACTCCCAGTTTTAGATCATAGGACATTTCTCATTGAAAGAATGTCCAGAATCTCTTGTGCCTCCTAAGTACCTGGTTCATTCTTTATGATGACATTACATAATCACATAGTAAAAAATGTTTTAATGCTATCCCAATTTCCAGCTTAAATATCAAGCACATTCACATTTTGAGTCTCAACTATCTGAAAATATAAACGTAATGAAAAATACCTCCCAGTCAAGAACAGTATCCTTCAGTTTTGTTCCGCATTTAACGTCAGAGCACCGCCGTGATGTCTCCTTCAGTCCTATAGTTTCCACCTCAAAATCCCGCAAGTACCTTCAGTTCATGAAATAACAATAAAAAGACTTATGAGTAGAGGGTTAGGCTTATTTAAACAACTTCAGCTGTTTTAAAATTTTTGATTGTTGCTCCAACTTATGTACAATGGACCATGAATAGTACATATACAAGAGCAAAATGGGGGAACAACTTTAAAGTAATTACATCAGATATTGGTTTGTGTGGGACACCAGTACCAAATCTAAGCAAAATAAATAAGAATAACACTATAACAGAACAAATGGAAGGAAAAAAGACACAAGAAAAGATGAGGAATATTGAAAGATGTGAACATAGCAACAAATGCAGAAATTGTGATTGCCTCTTACTCGACTCCACATGAAGGGCATGTTTCCATGAACGAGTTTCCATGCAATTCAGCAAGTTTTTCCCTTGGTATTCCAGATCGAAGGTGGAGGCCGTCTACATTCTGGCAAATAGAAGTAAGTTGATCACAGAAAGTAGCCAATTCCATGTGGAAACTTATTAAGTATTTGACTAATAATAGTAAAACATAACAAACATATGGACATCTGTCATTTTATACAGTCAAGAACCCACTCAGCTTAAAGCCTTAAACTCTTCAGCACATCCTATTGAAAAATTCTTCACAAAGAGTTAACTCCATTCTACAGAAGTGAATAAGTATGATACATATGGGGAAATGAATGTGATTAACATACAGGAAAGTTACTCCAATAGTGAACATCTACCTGACTAATAACAAACTTTAAGAATCCAGCCTTCTCAAATTCAACCAAAGCCATATGAGTGATGCTTGGCATTGCTCGGTGGAATGGAAGCGACGCTCCAGGTAAAGGTTTGCCCTCACGCTGCTCATAGTCAAAAGACTTCAAGAAACAAGAAAAGAAATATACACAAAAAAAATATTCCACTGTCCACTTCAATGATGAGCTAAGATATAGCACAGACACAACATGGAGATCTTTCAAGAACAAGTTACAAGAAATCAAGAAAACAAGAAACCGAGTTGACATATTTTCTGAGAGTAGCCTGTCAGATCACATGAATTGCACCTTATCTACAAGTCTGAAAGGATCATAAGCTCAAAATATAAAAAGCTTGACCATCAGGAAACTTACAGACTTTTGAGATTATCTAATTAATCAATTAGATAGTTCATAACACCTCCACTCTGTTTCTACACTAATAAAAAGAGAGCATTTGTTGGGCAATTTTAATCATAATAACCTAATGGAATCTTCCAGTTAAGATCGTATGAATGACATGTATCACTTGCTCCCAAGATTTACCAGTCTATTACACGTTCATCAAATATCTTTGGGAAGGGAAGACAATTACTAATCAATTGAGGTGCTTCTTGGAAGAAAACAACATTTCATAATGGTTCCTCGTCAAACAACAGTTTCATTTACCTGCAGAGTCCAAATTCCTTTAGGGCCTCGAAAGTCAGGTATGCCACAAGATGTCGATATCCCAGCACCCGTAAAAACTACTAGATGCTTACTCTGCAAGAAGAATCAAAAGAATGACTTAATAATTGATATGGAAGGAAAAATGTACCATTAACACAAGGGATTATAAATTCAAACCTTTTGTATCATCTTAGCAAGTTGTTCAATCTGCCAACAAAAGATTAAAACAGTAGTGACTAGTGAGTACAAATCATTCACATAAGTAGAAATCTAAATGACTTGCAACAATTGAATTGAAGATGAAAAAATCCATAACTTTGACCTTCAACTTTTAATTTATCACAATGCCATAAAATATATATGAAAAAAAAGAAGTCTTTAGATGCATAGTTTTAGGTGCATATAAATATATCATTAGCACAAATTGAAGAAATATTTAGGCGAACCTCACTTTGTGGATGAGAACAATATACAATGGAATGAAGATGCTCAAGAAATTATAAGACTGAGCCAGAAATCCATTCGTAAAGGATTGAATTTTAACTTGACAAATCTCACAGAAGCGCAGATACCAATGAAATCCCAACATACTTGAATTCCCAATATTCTAAAAATCAAAACAGTTTCTGATTGAACCGTCTATGTAAGCTATAATTTGTCCTTCTTTTGTTCTCTTCTTCCATTCTATTGCAATTTAAAGAACATGCCAGTTTCCCAAGCTCCACAAGAACACCAGGTGGTTCACCCATCAAAGCATAACATGTAAGGTGTTGGTCCAAGATAGCAAATGTTAAACTACCCTGATCCCTAATTATATTTGAACCTAAGAAACTTATCCTGAGTTAAATCAGTAGAAAGAATGCATAATTATTAGAAGGAGTGTATAATCAAAATACAAGAAAGCAGTTAAATTTAACGTTAAAATGCACCTTAGAATAAAAACCCTTGCAGGAAACTTAAAGAATCTGAAACTCACTGCACAACCATGCAGGTCATCACAACAAGTAAAGCAGGTAGAAGCAAAGAGCCCCTTTTCTACAATGGAATAGAGTTAAATCACAAACTTCCGTTGGAAACTCTGATCCACTCCCTGAATTCAATGTGGTATCCAAAAACAAACAGGGTTTACTTTTATATTCATACAAGAAACAGATAGCTAGCAATACAATTGATCCAACATTTAGTTTGCTCCAAAAAGGCCACCTTTAATCACATGATCACATCTTCTTCACAAATTTCAAACTACTGCTACCAAATGTTAATACAAAACAACAAGAATCACCCGTAAATCAAATCCCATCAGAGAATACTACACATTAACTCAAAGAAAGCATGAAAGCAAATGCACACAGTCACAACTTTCCACCAAGGTTATTAGACAGACATAAAAACCTAAGCAACTCCAATAGTAGTTAGCATATTTCCGTTTCATCATAGAAAGGCCTCACGAACGATAACCATTCACAAAAAGGAGAACAAGGGCACAAACAGGACAAAACCATTTAACAAAATGGGGCAATGGGAAGGAAAGGCCTTACTTTTTCTTGCAAAACATGGGGCGGGTCGAAGAATTCTGTCATTCCAACGTTACCGACATCTTCAATGTAGGAGAGCTTCTCGGCGTAACCCAGAGACATGGTTGAATCAGTTTTGTCTCTCTGGAAAGCTTGATGATCAAAAAGTATGGAGGGCGGAGCGAGTAAAGCCTCTTTCTTGCTTCTCTGTATTGCTCATAAAAGCATTTGGAAGTACTACTTGCTTCTTTTAAGGAGACCCAAAGCCAAAAGCCAAAAGCCAAAAATTGGAACTTTGGCTCTAACTTGTCAAGGCAGCAAGTGTTAACTATGTCTATGTGGATTTATTTTAAAATTATGCAAAAGGCATTTTATTTTTTCAACAATATCTTGCCCCAAACTAATATATCCAATTAATCTAGGGTTTTGAATGGTTGATTTCTGTAAATTACCATGTGTTGATTGGTTGATTTTCAAAGTAATTTCTGTTTACAAAGAAAAAATTATGAATGAGTATCACAAGTTTAGCTTCATGCCCAGACCAGAGGGGTAAGGTAACTCCTCAATTTCTGAATCTTGAATGTCTTGAAATTTTATACTCAACACCTTAGGCAGTTAAAGGCTTCAAAAAGAATTGCTTATACCACTTAACCATCCTATAGAAAGTCACTGCAGAGTTTTTTTATTTTTTATTTTGTTTTCAATCGAACCTCTCATGTAAGTGGAATTTATTCTTGATGATATTGTTGTTGTTGTTGTTGTTTCATCCGGAAATTGTTTAAGAAGACTTAGACTCATCTTTCCATGTCAATTACTAAGCCCAACATTTGAATTTCTTCTTTCAGAAGAACCCAAAATACCCATTTGTCAATATTTGAAATAAGTCATGTGTTTTGGCTTTAAGGAAGACTTTGGAGGTGTTCGGTAAATAGCCCATAAGCTATTTTTTTGTTTATTGACACAAATTTAACCTTTTGACCATTTTAAAAAGTTATTGATGTATTTAGTGAATGATTTATTGATTAGTTTATTTAACTTCAATAAGCTGATTTCTAAAAATTTCATAAGAAAAACTTTTGGGATTAGTCGTTTGCATAATAACAGTATTGTCCTCCACTTTACTCTCTACTTTTGCTTGTGTGTTTTTAAAGTTGATTTTTTTATTATACAATTATGTCGTAAAGTTTGGAAGAATATAATCTTTATTTAATTTAATAATATTATTTTACATTTAAAAAATCATAATATTAAAATTTTAAACATAAAGAGTCACATCAAATTAATATTTTTAGTATATAACTATTATATATCGTATCTGTATCATACTATAATTATAAATAATTTTAATTTATTAAATAATAAAATTCATATATATTATATAAAAATACTAATATGATGTAGCTCGCTGCATCATTCATATTAATAAAAAATTTAACGTTGGACTATTATTATTATTATTATTATTATATTTTTTATTAAAATTATAAACTTAATTTTTGTAAAATTAAACATCTAAAATCTAAATTCTTATAAAAATATTCAACAAAATATTAAGAAATATAATATTTATGCCCTTATATATATTTTTTAAAATAATGCTCTCATAAGTTATTTTACACATCAATAGTTAATACTAAATAGTTAATTTTACAAACATCTTTAATAAATAGCTGATATTATTCGCTGATTAAATCAATTGGTATAATCAACTGGTATAATCAACTATACGGTAATTGTTGATAAAATCAAGTAATATCTGATGCAATTTATTATTTGTCAAACAGGGCCTTTGCTTTAAAATTTCTACGAGTTTTGGATGTCATCCTTACTAAAAATGAGGATAGCAATAAAGGAGACAACTTCATTTCGCGTAATTAAAGGTCATGACATGGACCTTACACTCATTTGCAAGTAATGTCTTATCATAACAGACAACAAAAGAGTTGTTAGGAATTGTTCTTTTTTTTTTGGATTAATTAGAGAAACAATTATATTTACTTTTAATGCATCTTTCTTGGTGGTTCATTAGGGCTTTTATTTTCTACCAATATCCAAATCACCCTCAAAATTTTAATTATTCTCTTGATTTTTTAATTTATTTTAGGGCTTTTAACTTTTTTATGAGTCATTTATAAACAGTTTCTTAAATAATTAGGAGTAAGACCGCTTATTATTAGACTTTTGTTCTTTAGAACACTCAATGATCTCGTTTTAATTGCAGTACATATTCGTGAGGTTAACACATGTTAGTTCTTTAGAACACTCAATGATCTCGTTTTAATTGCAGTACATATTCATGAGGTTAACACATGTTAGTGACATTTACCTTGTCCTTAATGGCGTGGGTGCAACCTTCGTACGAGTCCACTACTATTATTTACTTAGAATGAATTGTTCTGATAACTGAATGACCATGTCCAGTGTAACTAAAACTGTGGTCCTGTCCAGTGTCCACCCGCGAGAGGGCGGCTTCCAAAAGCCCAACGTGATCCAATGCGTCCAACCGATGAATCATCGTCAACTAACTCGACCAACTGCATCATTGCTGGCCTATAAATGACAATCCTTTTTCTGTACTGCTCTCGACAAAACCATTTGGATTTTGGAGTTGGACTCACTACATTCAAGAAAACAAGTAAGCTTCTTGTAGATCTCTCTGTTCTTTTGGGTTCATTTAAAGACTTGATTTTTTATGCAGTTTTTGGTTCAAGTTCTCGACTTTTTAGCTCTGTTGTGGATGTCTTGATGTGCTTGTTGTTGAGTTCTTACTGTTCTGTGTTTGTGGGTCCATTTCTGCCTTTTGGAGGGAGTTGTTTTTACGTGAAGGAGAGCAATTATTGTTATGTGGTTACTTCGATGAGGATAAGAACTGGCTAACTTTCTTAAAAAAGATTCTGTATAATTGAAAACAGAGTTTTGGTTAAGAATATGTGACTTTTAGGTGGAGACATCTCCCACTGGTATACAACGTGATAACACCATTTTTTCTGGTTTTGTTTTGCTTCTGGGTTGTTGGGGGTGGGGGGATTTGTGTTCTCTTTCCAGGGCTGGAGCTGTATTTGACACTCAACTGTGGTTGGATCTATGTCCGCTTCAGTAAATTCAGGGCTGCTGGTTAACCAGTGTGAAAATGGAGTTCATCATGTCCAATTACTTTCTGCAAAACCTGATAAGCATGATGGTGTAGTTGTGGACATGAAAGATCCCGTGGATCCTGATAGGTTTCACACCATGCTTAGAACTTCACTATCACAGTGGAGGCAGCAGGTTTAAATAAATGCTAAAATAATTCGTTCTTCATTAATTTAATTCACATTTTTATTGATTCTTGATATACATACATATTCTATTCGTATTGTCTTAGCTAGCTCTAATAATCACTCTATTTCTTTTCCCAGGGAAAGAAGGGGGTTTGGATTAAGTTACCCATTTCACTAGTAAATCTTGTTGAAACAGCAGTTAAGGTATCTGCTCTTGTAACACCAGGAACATCTGGATGATTGCTTATTCCCATTTGTTTATCCATTTGTTATGAACTATTTGCTATCGTCTAATGGTTCTCTTATTTCTTGCAAAATATGGAGAAAGACAGAGGAAGGTACTGAATTTACTTTTGTTGGTACATTTTCTGCTTTGTTAATAGGAGGGATTTATATACCACCATGCTGAGCCTAATTACCTCATGCTCGTTTACTGGATTCCTGAAACTGCAAGCACTATCCCTGCCAACGCTTCACACAGAGTGGGTGTTGGTGCGATTGTCTTGAATGATAAAAGAGAGGTAGACCACCTGCATTTTCACGAAGCTTTGTTGTTAATTCTGCTTGTTTTTGTTAATACATATGAAACAAATGCCAAAGATGAAGCTTTCATAGCTTGCATTAGTATTTACCAAAAACATGCTCTTTCCACCCTTCTCAAGGCTTAAGATTGTTTGGGTATCCATCTCTTTTTTCTGTTTCCGACGTAACAAAGAACAAAAATATATTTGGGAACATTTTGTGCTGTCTGTTACTTAGGATTATGGGGAGATTTTGATGCAACTACATTTAAGAATTTGTCAATGTAGTTGTTTTTTATTCGGCTGTTCAAAGTTTACTCGAGACTGTTGTTTTGGATCCCAAATGAGACTTATTGCACTCAACTGGAGGAAAAATAAGCCATTATCTACACATGCCACTTTGTGGATATGCCAATGCAATCCATCAGATGGTGCAAAGCAACTTGACATGATGATTTATGTCCTTATGAACTCTACCGCTCTTTTATCTTGTTTATGCTTTTACACAGATACTTGTAGTTCAGGAAAAGAGTGGTGTATTTAAAGGAACAGGAGTTTGGAAAATCCCTACGGGAGTTGTAGATCAGGTGCATACCTAGCGTGTGAAATATTTCAACACTTGACTAATAAATGCTCCAGACTGGTGAGTTAAACTGGATTATTCAAAATACAGGAAGAGGATATCTTTAAGGCTGCTGAAAGAGAAGTGAGAGAAGAGACAGGGGTAAGTTATAATTTCACTATGTTATACTTGTTGCAATAATAGTTTTAGTTCTAGACTCCTTGATGTAGGAAAAATAGAAGATTTATTAACTAATAGCTAAAAATCACAAAATTAGGAAATATGACTGATATTAGGCTGTTGGAATATCAAATTTCAAGGTTGATTTTTGACTGGGAATGCGGAAATTTCAGATTTTGCATAACTGGAATTTTAGGATTTGATTACCGGAAATTTATGCTTAAGATTTCAAAGCTTAATATGCTGGAAGTTAGGATTTTGATTGCTGAAATTTTGTGGTGAACACAAAGAATAGAAGGTAGGAAACTAGTAATCACTCCTAGGGTTTAAGAATCACTCTTAGAAGAGTCACACCTTCTAGTTAAAACTCAATTTTGTAGAAAAATTTCAGATTGCTTATATTATTGAAGGGCCGAGTCAAAGTTGCGAATATCGTATCAGAATTGGTACCAGATGAGGTTCTGGTACGGTATTGTACCGGTACTAGTCAATACTGGGTACTGTACGGATACCAGTCAATAACGGGTATCGTTTCGGGTAATTTTTTAAATTTATAAAATAGTACCTGAAATGTTTTAAAATTTACAAAATAGTCCATTGGTATATTGTACAGTTGTACTATGTACTTTACAAGTTTACATCAACTCTATTTTCAAAAATCATAATAATAAATATTAATCACAATTAATATGAAATATCAATAATTTTTAAATATTTCACATATAAATAATAACCAAAATTAATATGAAAAAAGACAATCATCATCATACAATAATATAATTTCATCATTTTAATAAATAATAATTACATCAAAACATCTAATAAAAAGAATAATAAATAGCCTTAATTACTCAATATGTGTGTGTATTTAAACCTGATACACACGACCTCCTATCTAGTATCGTTCCTTGGCTGATACGGTACGAGACGCAAAACCCTAGGTTGAGTACACACACGTATTGAGTTCTTAGAACCCTTATTCTAGTAGAAAATAGTTTTTAACAAATTTAAATCTTATTCTAACATTATCTAAATTTTAGCTCTTATCTTTTGTTGTCAACTCAATTCCGGTTTTTCGTCTTACCAAATTAAGGCTTGTGGTTAACCATTTTTTTCTCTTTTAATTTTTTCTACATACTTTAACTTCATTTGTATCAATTCTCCCGGACTTGTCTAAAGTTGTTCTCGATGTATAATGCGATAAATACTATTCATATAAGCTTGGATTCAACTTTTGAAATTCTTATTCAAGAATCCAAGTACTGTAAAAAATTGGTCTTCCTTTCCACTACAAGAAATTGTCGATATCCTCTAGGTTTTATGGCTACAATTTGTTCATCAAGAACATCCTCTATTATCTCTTTAAGATAAAGAGTGGTTGGATGTCTTAGGGTATGTTTGGTTGGGGGTTTTATAATGGAATGAAATGAAATGTAATATTATTCTATGTTGTGGAAGGAAGTTTTATAATAGAATGAAATGAAATGAAAGAGGAGGGTTTTATATTACATTTTATTCCATCCTAAACAGTAAAAATAGAAAACCTCTAATTTGGGAGGTTTAGGATAGAACGTAAAATGATACACTATATTACACTATGAACCCTTTATCCAAACAACATTTCATTATATTACATTATGAACCCTTCCATCCCTCTCAAACAATAATTTTTTAATATTACATCTATTTGCGTTACATTCCATTATAAACCATTCCATTCTATTAAAAACTTTACGTCCAACCAAATATGGCCTTATAGTAGGGGATTTGCTCATCTTGTCTATGATACATAGTTAATTCCACAATGTTAAAGATAAGACTTATTCCCATGTCACTTGATAATTCCAAAACATAAGCATTAGTACTTATCTTCTTGATGATCTTATAAGATCCAACATTCCATAAATGATGTTTCTTATATTTTCTTTTTTGAAAATGATCTAGACGAATCTTAACCATTCCCATATCCCCTTCATTGAATTTCACCAATCAATGATGTTGATCAACATGTTCTTTATAAGACAAATTGTTGGTTATTAGCTTTCGTTGTATCTTTTCACAGATGTCCCTCATGTTTTGTGCAAAACCTTCAACTCTAACACTTACTCATGTAGTTTGTGGTAGAGGAACTAAATCAATAGGCTTCCTTGGTTGAACTCCTGAAACTATCTCAAAATGGCTCTTACTAATAAACTTATTTGTAGAACTGTTGTATGCAAATTTTGTTGTACGAAGAATTCGGTCCCAATTTTTTACATTGTCTCCAACCAAACATTCAAACATTTTAACAAGTCTTCCAATTTTTTATTCACCACATCTATTTGTCCATCGGTTTGGGGATGGTAAGAACTTTAAAATTGAAGCTTAGTGTTTAATGTTTTCCATAGAGTTCTCCAAAAACAACCCATGAACTTTACGTCAAGATACGATGGTTAAAGGTAATCCATGGAGACGAACAACCTCTTTGAATAAAATTTTAGCAACATGGATAGCATCATAGATCTTGGAACATGGAATGAAATGACTCATCTTGAAAAACCTATCCACTATCACAAAAATAGAATCATATCTTCTTATAGTTTTGAGAATTCCCAAGACAAAATCCTTGCTTATGTCCTACCATGGTTCATGAGGCACGGGTAGTGGTGTGGATAATTCAGAAATTTGTTTCCTTCCTTTAGCTAATTGACATGTTTGACATTGCCGTATAACCTTAGACATGTTCCGCTTTGAAGAGGGCAATAAAAGCGATCTTTAATCATTGCGATGATTTTATTTCTTCTAAAGTGTCCTGTTGCTCCTCCTCAATGTACTACCAGATTTTGTATAGCTGAAAATTTAAGGTTTGATTACTGAAAATTTAGGTTTAAGATTTCAGAGTTTAACATACTGGAAGTTAGGATTTTGGTTGCTGGAATTTTGTGGCGAACACAAATGATAGAAGGTAGGAAACTAAGAATTGCTCCTAAGATTTAAGAATCACTCTTAGAAAAAAACATCATACCTTCTAATTGGAAACTCAAGTTTTTAGAAAAAACTTAAGATTGCTTATATTATTGAAGGGTTGAGTACACATATATATAGAATTCTTAGAATCCTCATTCTAATAGGAAAGGGTTCCTAATAAATTTAAATCTTATTCTAATAAAAATTCTATAAGTCCTAAACATTTAAGATAACATATGTAAAATAGGATAACATATTTAAGTTACTACTACTTCCTATCTAATAAGGAATCCTTACATAATCTAAATTTCAGCCTTATCTTTTGTAGTCAACTCAATTCCCAATCTTTATCCCATCAAATTAAGGCTTGTAGTTGACTAATTTTTCTTCTTTTATTTCTTCCATATACTTAAAGTTCTTTCGCATCACTCCCCTTTCTTAGACCAATTCTTTTGTTTCTCAGGTTGATGCACAATTTCTGGAGGTTTTAGCATTCAGGTGAAAATTTCCATACAGTTTGACGTAATAAAGCCATCAAGCAAACATCTTGGATATTCTTGTAGTTAGCCTATCTGAACATTAAGTAAGAGTCTTTATTTTCAGTCATTTTGATGCGTTGAGATGTTTCCATGCAATTTGCAACTTGCAGGCAGTTACATAAGTCATATTTTGGCAAGTCGGACTTGTTCTTCCTCTGCATGATGCGCCCTTTGTCTTATGACATCCAGAAACAAGAACTTGAAATTGAAGCTGCTCAGGTAAGTGTAAACAATAAAATGAGACGATAAATACTATAAAAGATACAACCTCTATTATGGTTTTACTCAGTCTAGAAATTCAAAATTATCAGACATATATCGTGTGGTATTAGAAATACTAAAAAGAGCTTGTATTAAGTTTCTTTGGAGTTATTTTAATAGAGCTGTGTCATATAGATCCTGCTTGTTCTTAACAATTAGTCATATAGATCCTGCTTCTTGCCTAACAATTAATCATATAACAGCTTGTGTTGAAAAAATTCAATAGAAACTGAATAAGCATTTCTTTTTTAGTATTTCTATTACCACAAAGTGTACTATTACCACAAAGTGTACATTACATAGTTTAGAATAGTGAAAGTATTTTTTAGGATGAGCAAAACTATAGAAAAGATCTGCATCTTTTACCGATAAATATTATGTAACATTGGTTTACCCTCGCAATTTGCTTTGCATCTCTGAAAATTTTTGGTACCATGGATATGGGCATGGCTCCTTTGAGTTGTCTCAAAGACAATGATGTAGGTTCATAAAAGAAGATGACAATGATGTAGGTTTTTAGCGTAAGAGCATGTTATCATTTGCTGTATTCTTTTAGAAACTGATAAAAAATTAGTAACGCTTTTCTCAACGTTCTTGGGTTTCTCTGGAGTTTATTCATGTTCTGGGGATAAGATTGAACAGCTGTTTAGTATAACAGCTGCTGCCAATTTCATGTTGATTTGATTTGTGTTTCATCATTGTCTTTTAGGTATGTTGTGGAGCTAGTTGAAGTGTAGAGAATGCAATAGCTGATAAAACTTTCTCATCCAGTTTCTATTTTTTTATCACAGTGGATGCCGTTGGAGGAATTTGCAGCTCAACCTTTTGCACAGAAACATGACATTTTTAAGTATATCGTCCGTTTATGCTTGGCAAAGGTAGACACAAATTATTCTGGATTTCATCCAGTGCCCCTCAGCTCCATTTTGGAGGATAAGACAAGTTATTTGTATGCAAACATCAAGGATTTGACGCTGTCAAGTTCTTCTGATTGCCCATAGATTAGGGATATTATTTCATTTATTGATGTCTGGCTTGGTTTTGAGGGAGAGCCAGTCTTGTTACCATCAAGTGCGGATGCTATCTATCAACTACACCGAGAAGGATCCACTTTGCATTCGGCTTCCTGGAACATAGTTCCCAGTGGATATATTTGCAATGGGGGGTCAAGTAATTTATTACGCTGTTGAAGATGATAAGAGGCAGTGTTTAATATTGTACTGTATCCATTAGAACGATACATCTTGTAATAACATGGTTCAAATAGCATCAATATTATGACACTACCAAGGACAAATTAACGGGATAAGCTTAATGATATTCTCGTCACTATGGTAAACATATTTATCTGTATTTGGTCTACCATTTGTCCAGGGATGTGAATTTATGCTTACAACTTCCACAGAAACATGACAGGTGGTCTGCCATGCGGCAGAACATCCGGAATAGAGAAGAAAAAGACATGACTGAGTTACCAAGTTATAAGTCTGTACTAGGATGAGCGGTTCTTTAATCATCTGTAACTCTGTTATTGTCAGTTTGATAAAAAACTCCTTTCCGATCACAGATAGTCAGTCTTTGTTGTTGTTCAGGACAGACATATGTCACCCACAAGTGTTGCTTTTCTTTTTACACTTTCTATGTCAGTCTTGAGTTTTGAATGCATAGAATCCAGGAAAGTTTCCAGGGATAATGTCTTCCCCTCCCCAGTTGGTTGTCTGAATTGTACAATTTGTCAATACCCATGCCAGCCTCTTACTCCACCGCCACCACCACTTCCTGATTACCCCGTATATGCCTCTCCACCACCACCACCACCACCACAACTTCCAGGCTCCCCGGTTTATGGTGCACAACCACCGCCCTCCTCAATTCCTGGTTATCCTATATACGGTTCTCCCCCTTCATCACCGTCTCAAGTCAATTGTACGCAATTTCCAGTGCAGTGCTGCCAGAATCCTCCTCCTCAGCCTTTTGGGTATCAGCCATATGAAAACTTCTCTGCTCCATGCTCATCTCTGCATATTACTTCAGTTTTAGCATTGATATTATGTAATATTGCTCTTCTGCTCTAGAGTTTCATGCTCTTTTCTTTCCAAGTTCGTTATATGAGCACATAAAGCCTTGTATTGCTTCAAATTTGTAATAAAGCCATGTTTATAGAGGCCTGTAAATGTAATGCTTCATTTATTGGTTTTCTAGACATGGAGACACTGAACAATATCGTTTTTCCTTTTAACATTAGTCTAAAATTAAGATTTAAACCTGAGGTTTATCTTCATTTCTTTGAGCTACTAGGTCCTGTGATTCATTCTTATCCTTATACTTGGGCAAGATGAGTTGAGAAACTAAAGCCTGATTTCTCATACTTTTATTCTTACCAAAATACAAATTTCACCAACCTGCGAAGGAGTTTTTAAACCCCACCACCATCAAGTAAAATATTATTTTGCCTCCGCTTGTTAGCGTTACATTTGTCTTTATAGTCTAATGAACAGACTGAAACGACAAATGAGATTAACGACATATAAGATACAGGGAGTTGTGGGGGCCTGGAGGAAAGGTGGGGGGATGATTGAGACGAGAGTATTTGACAAGTAGCAAAGACATGCTTGACACGTTTGAATTGTACTGTATGTTTGTTACGTTTAATTTTGACTTGCTTCCAAATTTGTTTGTCCTGTATCTTGACTACTTGACAAGTATCTCACTGTCAAATCAGAGAAGAAATTTATGACCTTGTGACGTACACATACACCTCGGGATCCTGAACCTCTCCTCCTATACTCATTTCCATTAGTTGTGGTCTTGCTTGAGACTGGTATTCTGATCTTGCTTTTCATCACGTGAACATTCATTCCTCAGTAAGGAGCGTGGGCTTCCATTTTCTATTCAATTATGCACAAGTTTTGTATGGCTTGCTTTTGGATCGGCACTTGCTTGTTTAGATATAGGTAGTTGGTATACTTTT
>JAOQMQ010000196.1:33301624-33316332 GCA_027563845.1 Erythroxylum subrotundum
ATAATAATAATAATAATAATAATAATAATAATAATAATAATAATAATAATAATAATAATAATAATAATAATAATATGATAAGGATATTTTGGTCTTTTTGTTACTTATTCCTTTCTTATTTCAAGTTTATATTTTCAAACCAAACATTGGGATAGAAATTCTTTCTGTATTCCATTACCTAAACCAAACAAAGTAATACTCATTCTGTTCTATTCTTCATCTTTTCTATTACTAGGAATAACTATTCTATTCCTTATCTATTTCGTTCCTTAAACCAAACTGGCCGTTAAGGATTAGAATTAACAGGACCCAAACAGTTTTCATACTCCTGCTTATTGAATATCCCACCAAAGTATATAAATTAACACAAATCGCATGTTCTTAACCCCATACAATTATCTAGAGCTTACAATAATCTCAGCATGGAGCACCAACTTCAAGTTCTTATTGCGTGCTTTCTGTTCACTACATTGCTTATCCTATTAAGACCTTTTAAGAAATCAAAATCCAGTCTAAACCTGCCTCCAGGACCACGAAAGCTTCCAATAATCGGAAACCTTCACCTACTTGCTGGTTGTTTACCATATGGTCCGCATCGCCCTTTCCTAGAATTAGCCAAAAGATATGGACCCATTATGCACTTTCAACTCGGCGAAGTGTCAACCGTTGTGATTTCTACAAAGGAAGCAGCAGAAAAAGTGTTGAAAACACATGACATCAAATTTGCTGACAGGCTTTATGTGTTTGCAGCAGATATCTTATTGTACAATTGTTCTGACATTGCATATGCCC
This sequence comes from Erythroxylum subrotundum, assembly GCA_027563845.1. Lineage (NCBI taxonomy): Eukaryota > Viridiplantae > Streptophyta > Magnoliopsida > Malpighiales > Erythroxylaceae > Erythroxylum > Erythroxylum subrotundum. Next base: position 33,302,417 of record JAOQMQ010000196.1, read on the forward strand.
CATATGGAGAATATTGGAGACAGATGCGCAGAATTTTCATACTAGAGCTTCTAAGTGCAAAGCGTATTAAATCTTTCAAGTCCGTAAGGAGGGAAGAGGTTTCGAGTATGATGACAACCATTGGTGCCAGTGAACTAGTGAAGGATCACCAGTCACACTCATTTCTCTGTTGTTGGCTACAAATTTTATTATCATTTCAAGGTCGGCATTTTCTAATTTAGGCAAGAAGAAGCTTGCACTTATACCATTAATTAAGCAAATAGGAAAGGAATTAGGAGGGTTTGGCCTTGGTGATGTATTTCCTTCCCTGAAATTTCTGCATGTAATTACTGGGTTAAAGCATAAGCTTGTGAGCTTGCATCAAAAAGTCGACAGGACACTGGATGAGATCATTAATGAGCACAGAGAAATGAAAGCAAGAGGAGAAACCCGCGAAACCGATGACATGGTTGATGTTCTTTTGAATCTCCAAGAGAGCGGTGACCTTGAACTCCCCTTCACCGATGTTAATATCAAAGCCCTAGTCCTGGTACCTACACATGTCCATTCCTTCTTAACTATATTTTTTTATTCTTAAATTTCCTTTTCCTAACTCTTGTTCTAGTAGCTAAATAACATTAACGTTTTTTTGGGTGCCGGCGGTTTGAAGAAAAACCATTTAGATTTCAATTAAAAATGTGAAATAAACATTTATTTGCAAAAATATCATTTTCATAATCATGGGAAATTGTTGAGTGTGAAAGTATTTTAGAAACGAAGGAACTAAGAAGCATAGACACGGACACGCGACACGTGACACGTGACACGATACGGACACGGACACGGTGACACACGAACTTCTAAAATTTGATGGACACGGACACGGCATATATATATATTAAAATTTAAAATTAAGAAAAAATTCAGAATTTATAATATGATATATTAGTTAATGTGTTTCAAGACTTTCAATATCTTGATAGTTCATACATATTTTGTACTTTATAAGCTCCTTTAAAAAAATATGGAGCACATATATGCACTCTTCGTGGGTGTCCGTGTCAAACACGTGTCCGACACACTGACACAGCTCCATTATGATCTAATTGTCCCACATCGATAATAAAAGAAACTGATGTAGGGTTTATAGGCTTATGAGCTCTCCCACCCTTCAAGCTAGCTTTTGGGGTTGATTCTCTCATAAGGCCTATAACAATTGGTATCAGAGCCGGTTTTGGAGTGGTGGCCTGGGAGTGCCAGTCGTGACCAACGTGGCTGTGACCAACATGACCGTGACCAATGAAGTCATTGGTCCTTATGGGGGGACAAATGTTATGATCTAATTGTCCCACATCGATAATAAAAGAAACTGATGTGGGGTTTATAGGCTTATGAGCTCTCCCATCCTTCAAGCTAGCTTTTGGGGTTGGTTCTCTCATAAGGCCTATAACACTCCATTCCCCGAACGTTATTTCTTTGCTATGTTACATATTATCACAATGCATCTTCTGTTTTCACCTTCTTGTTGTGCCATCAGTTGGGGAAGAAGTTAGTCAAGTTCCAAATTCGATTTGGTGTAATAAAGCACAATGTATTGACTCATGAATAGATCCAAGTTATATTACTCATGAAATTTCATTATGTTTAATTTTTTCCTTTTTAATTATGGGGAAAAACATCATATGCAAACTTAAAAGAGTCTTTATTCAAAATTAAAAGAAAAATAAAACCTTACCACAAGTTCATGACACACTAAATAGATCTACTAATTAATTTTAGAATTGTGGAACAATGTTTTAAAAGCTGAAAATGACATGGATGTACCAAAAAAAAAAACCTTTGCTCCTGAAGTCCTTGAGTCGGTAGTCTTCAAATTGTTTGTGGAAAGGCCATTTTAAAGAAATAGCTTCTGCCACTTATATATTGTGCTTAATTCAAAAGGAGGATATGATTTTCTATGATTGTACAAACATTAAAGTTTAGAATGGGATGTCCCTGAAATTGATTCCTCTTTTAATTAGAAGAGGAATCAAAGTGAAAATGTAAATTTACCAAAAATATGTTCTACATTCTATATCTTAAAGATAGAAACATTATCTTTTTCTATGAATTACCTCGCCATGGACGCTATCCACGTCCTTTTTACACAGCTTGAAAACAATACTTAAATATTAATGTAACAACGCATAAGAATATATTTCAAAACACCAAAAGAAAAAGAATATAATAACATAAGTTCAGAGAATATGACTACTAATCGATGTTTCACCAGTTACCTTATATTAAGTTGCTCAATTAATCTTGAAATGAGGGTGTTATTGAGTTAATTTGACTATTATAGATAATATGATAATGGATCTTTACAATTGAAGATGAACCAAACCAAAGTTGATGGACCTATAATATATGGTAACAATAAGGGAGGACAGTGGTATTTGACGATAGAGTTGTGAAAAGAAATGATTCCTATCAGAATTCTAATTTAAGAAATATCGAAATGAATTGGTTTTGTTTCAAAAGTAAGGACTATTCTTATTCTGAATATGAATATGAATATGAATTGTATTTTAAGTTGATGACGACATGTTGAAAAATATGTCTACAAAATTAATGAGGATTTGATAAATAAGTTGGCATGTAGATGAGAAAGCTATAAATAGCACCACAATGGTGACATATTTAGGGTACTGTCCATATACACAAAATGCATGCATGAAATGACCAAAATCTTCTTGTAGATTTCTTGCGATTTTTCTATGACTTTCTTTGCTGCATTTGCCTATAAATACATGGAGTAAATGAAGTTTTAGATACAGATCTCTCATTTTTTGTTGTTGTTGTGTGATGATACAACACTTAAGAGAATTCCTTCTAGGAATTTTTGTAATACTCTTGTATTGTATATTTGTGAAATTATTACGTGTATTTGGAGATTTGGGTTGAGAGTTAAACACCAAGTTATTTGTATTCTCAATTTTTGTTTGTAAATTACTTCTCCTGCCTTTGCCCATGGACGTAGGTAAAATTGTCGAACCACATAAATCTATCTTGCAAATTTAATTTATATTTTTTCTCATTCTCATCTTAAATTATTTAGACAAATAATATTTATACTCGAGATTTATGTCCCAACAAGTGGTATCAGAGCCTAGTTTATTTTGTTTAAAATTTTCAATCATGTCTGCTACTTATTAGATAGAGAAATTTGATGGATCTACAAGTTTCCTTCTTTCGTAGGTTAAGAAGGAAGCAATCTTGACACATAAGGGATGTAACAAGGGGTTACTAGGTATTAAAAAAATGCCTAGTTCTTTGACGGTGGAGCAAAAACAAGACATGGATGAAAAGGTTATGAGTACTGTTAAATTAACTTTAACTGATAATGTCTTGCAAAAAGTCATGAAGGAAAAATCAACAGCATTTATGAGGTTGAAAGTTAATTCTAGATATATGACTAAAACTCTCACTAATAACTTGTATCACAAATCCCATCTTTACATGCTCTAAATGGAGGAATGTACACTAATTAAAACTTATATAGATGAGTTTAATTCAATTGTCTCATATGTCAAAGCCCTTGACATTGAGATCATTGATAAAGATGAAGCCCTCCATTTACTAAAGTCTTTGCCACCTTCATATGCTTACTTACGTGACACCTTGATGTATAGAAAGGAGACTATTAGTACTGAGGACATCACGAGTGCTTTATTGTCTAAAGATCTTATGGAGTGGCAACTTGCTCATGCTAATAACAACAACCAAGGAGATGCTTTAATTGCTCGAGGAAGGACTCAAGAGAAAAATGTTACTAATTGCCAAAAGTTTAGATCTAAGTAAAGAAAAAGATCTTTGACTTATTATTATTGTAAGAAAAAGGGGGCACATCAAGTCTGAGTGTGAAAAGCTCAAAAGAAAGCTTAGGGAAGAAACATTAAAAAAGGTGATCAAGGTGAAGGCAATTTTGCTGGTGAACCTCAAGATGCCAAATTAGCTCTCATTATCGCAACCAACAATTCCCTTCGAAACTCTTGGATCATTGATTCAGGATGTTCTTTCCATATGTTTCATAATAAGAACTAATTTTCTTCCTATAAACCATTATCTGATGGAATTGTCTAAATGGGGAATGACTGTGAGTGTAGAGTTGCTGGTTTGGGCTCAATTAAAATAAATATGCTTGATGGAATTGTGAGTACATTGTCAATTGTGGAACATGTTCCTAACCGAAAGAAGAACTTGATTTCCCCTTGTATTCTTGATGACCTCGGGTATAAGTGGTCATCTAAAGGTGGAGTTATGAGGATATCTAAAGGTGCCATTATGGTGTTAAAAGCACATAAACGATCTTCAAACTTGTACGTCTTGCTTGGAGATACACTAACTAGTTTCATCTCATTTTCTTTATTTGTAGAAAATTCTGAGACAACCAAATTGTGGCACATGAGATTAGACCACGTAAGTGAGAAGAGATTGGACGTGTTTAGCAAACAAGGTCTTTTATGCGGTCAAAGCACTAGCAAGGTGGAATTATGTGAATAATGTGTTTTTGGAAAGCATAAGAGAATTAGCTTCTCCTCTGCCATTCAACAAACTAAAGATGTCTTGTATTACATTCATTCAGACCTTTGGGGTCCTTCTCAATCCCCATCTAAAAGTGGAGCTCATTACATGCTCACTTTTATTAATGATTATTCATGGAAGTTGTGGGTGTATATTTTGAAGCATAAAGGTAAAGTGTTCCTACACTTCAAGCATTAGAAGGCTATGATAGAGAAGAAAAACTGGCAAGAGGATTAGGCGACTTAGAACAAATAATGGCCTTGAGTTTTGTTCATATGATTTTGAAGAGTATTGCAAGAATGAGGAGATTATGAGACACAAGATTGTGAGGAACTCACCTTAACAAAATGGATTCGTTAAATGGATGAACCATACCCTCTTAGAACGAGCTTGTTACATACGCATTAGTGCTAGTTTGCCTAAAAGTTTTGGGCAGAAGTGGTAAAAACTTCTTATTACTTAATTAATTGCTCACCATCTTCTGCCGTTAATTTCAGAACTCCAAAAGGAGTTTGGTATAATAACCCTCCTGATTATTTGGTATAATAACCCTCCTAATTATTCACATATGATAATATTTGGTTGCCCGCTTATACTCATATTAATGATGGGAAACTTGCACCTAGAGTGAAGAAATGCATCCTTCTTGGTTATCAGTTTGGTGTAAAAGGATACAGTTTATGGTGTGATGATCCTAAATCTCCAAAGATATTAATCAATAGGGATGTTATCTTTGATGAGTTAGTGGTGCTTCACAAAGGAGAAACAGTTGTGCTTCTTGGCCAAACTCAGACTAGTGGTAATTAGAAGATAGCATTTCCATCGAAGGAAACTTCTTTGAAAGAAAATGAAGAGGTAAATGAGGAGTACGAATGACCTCAAAGTTCAGTACGAGAGGAAGCTTGTTCTATTGTCAAGGAAAGACTAAAGAGGAATGTAAAGAAACATGAAAGACTAATTGAAACAGTTTGTTTTGCACAATTACTAGTAGAGGAGATACAAGATGTCAGTGAGCCATCCACATATGAAGAAGCTATCTCTTGTTATGACTTTGCAAAATTGTTAGTGGCGATCGAAGAGGAGATGGAATCACTTCATAAAAACCATACTTGGGATCTTATGTAACCACTAAAAGGGAAAATGATTGTTGGTTACAAGTGGGTCTATAAGAAGAAAGAATCCATAATAATAAATGGTGTTAACTACAAGGCACGACTTGTTGGAAAAGGCTACGGTTAAGTAGCTGGAGTTGACTTTAATGATGTCTTTTCTCCTGTAGTAAAGCATTCTTCGATTCGTGCTTTACTTTCTCTAGTTGCCATGCATGAATTAGATTTAAAACAACTTGATGTCAAAATCGTATTTTTACATGGTGAGCTAGAAGAGAAGATTTACATGCATCAACCTAAGGGCTTTATGGTTGAGGGAAAAGAAGATCATGTTTGCTAATTGAATAAGTCATTGTATGGGTTGAAACAGCCTCCTCAGCAATGGTACAATCATTTTGACGCTTTTATGAAGCAATGTGGTTACTCGAGGAGTAACTATGATAGTTGCATTTATTTTAGAAGGTTTTCAAATGGATCCTTGACTTATTTTCTACTTTATGTAGATTACATCCTCGTTGTCTCATAAGATATGATAGAGATCAACAAGTTGAAGGTAAAATCAGCGAGTGAATTTAAAATGAAAAATGTTAGGACTACTAAGAAAATTCTTGGTACGGAGATTATTTAAGATCAACAGAACATTACTTTTTATCTAACTCAAAATAGCTATTTGGGGAAAGTTTTGGATCAATTTTGCATGAAAAGTGCTAAATCACTTAGTACCCACTCGTTGCTCATTTCAAATTGCTCAATCTCCTCAAACAAGTTAAGAAGAGGAACTTAAGTCTCAAGTTCCTTTTGCTAGTGCAGTTGGAAGTCTCGTGCATGCTATGATGTGCACACGTCTTTATATTTCACATGTTATTAGTGTGGTTAGCAGATATATGGCTAATCTTGGAATAAAGTACTAGGAAATAGTAAAATGGATTTACGATAAAATCCAAAGGAGTAATAAATCAAAACCACAAAGAAAACTGAGCGATGAGAGACGAGAGAACACAACAGAGCGATCAGTTGAGCCTCCTTGTTTCGGTGATCTCCAGCGACTGAACCCCTTCTCTCCATGGCTTCCTCCTCCTCTTTTCCTTTGGCTCCAGATCGATTACCTCTCCAATCCCTACCGTCTTCGTCTGTCTGTGCGCAGAAATCTCCCTCTTCTCCATACCCAAATCGATCCCAGAACCATAATCCTAACCTCCCACCGATTTGCGTCCCCTTCTAAGGCTGACCTAATCCCCCTCCTCCCCGAACCCTATCGCCTCCCCCTCCCACTCCTTAGGATCCGGCTTCAACCCAATCGTTGAGGGAGAACCCTCCAGTAATTCCGCGTACCTGTAAAGCGGTCGTCACCGACGGCTTAGGTGCCCCAGCTACGGATAAATCTCTAACTTACTACCCTCCAAAAGTGAAGGACAACCAGATCTATGTTAATCCTCCGCTGGAATTGGCCAAGCAAGGAGCGATGCAATTCCAAACTTCCCTCGTCAGTTTCTTCATAGGTAAACGCCCTGCTTTTCCTCTAGTTCAGAGAGCTCTCACACGATCATGCGCTGCATTTGGACTTAGGGAGATCCTCATTACCAGTTCAAACAACTTCCTTTTTAAATTTGATGTTGAGTTTGGTATGAATGAAGTCCTGGAGAAAAGACCATGGCATATACAGGGCAAGCCTCTGTTCTTAAGGAAATGATGTTTGAATGGAGGAGAGTCAGTGGTGGTTCCCTCAGCCCCTGTATGGACTCGGTTCTACAATGTCCTCATTGAGTATTGGTCGATCGAAGGAATAGGAAGAATAGCAAGTGCAGTCGGTGTCCCTCTCCTTATGGACACCCCTACAACAAAGATGACTAGAATTGTCTATGCGAGGGTCTGTGTGGATTTGGAACTCCAACGGAAATGGCCTGATTCCTTTATGCTGGCTACTTATACAGATGAGGGGCAGTCAATATATAAGGAAATCAAAATAGAGTACGAATGGCAGCCAGACCCACAAGTTTCTAAGAAGGAATGGGCACCCACAGGGAGGAAGTTTGTAACAGGATTGCAACAAAAATTGGTGTAAAACAAGGCAAATCAGACTATTACCCTTCATAATCACCAAGAGTAGCCTACAACTTCAGCATCCACTAACACCCAATCCCCCCCCCCCCCGAGTGAAGAGCATCTAGCAGAGCCCAAGGTTTCTCAGGCTACAAATCCGACAGAACAAGAGGGATAACAGGGCAGTCCAGGCATCCAGACAGAACCTTCCACAACCCTAGTAACAGAAGATAGCCAGCATGAAGGAGACCACATTGGCAATTCTGAAGATCCAGTTCCCCCTGCAGCAAATCAAGTAAGTAGTTCTCCTTCCTCTCCTAATTCTGAATTGGTTCCCAGTAGTTCTGGTATTCAGGGAGGGGCAGAGGGGGAGTTTACTAGTAAATAAATAGGAAATCCAGGAGGAAGCAAAAGTAGTTTTAGCTTCGGTTAGTTAGTATTATGGATTTGGTTTTTTGGAATGTTAGAGGGCTCAATTGCCCTAATAAACACTTAGCTGTCAAGGCTAGTCTTAGGAATCTTTCTACTACTTTTGTGTGCTTGAATGAAACCAGAATCCGATCCCCCTCCTTTTTGAATGATATTTGTTCTGTAATCTTACCTAGATGGTAGTACCTTACCAACATTGACCAAGCTTCCAATGCTAGGATTGTAATTCCCTGGAATCCAGATAGATTTACTTGTACCAAATTAACCTCTACTGATCAACTCCTCCATTTAGAGGTTACTCCCATCCATAGCTCCTCTCCTTTCCTTGTCACTTGTGTGTATGGATCCAATAATCTCCAATACAGGAAACATCTCTGCACAACTTTGATCCAAATATCCTCCACTGTAGATACTCAACCTTGGCTGATAGCTGGGGATTTTAATGCTATTTTGAATCCTCATGAGGCTGACCCCCTTAGTTCCTTAGCCTTGCAAGGAATGAGGGATTTTAGTCAGTGTATAGAAGATTGTGCTTTGTTTGATCTGAATGCTAATGGTCTAACCTTTTCTTGGACCAATAAACAAAGTGGTACTCTCTATGTTGCTCGAAAGTTAGATAGAACTCTCATTAATTCTGAGTGGGCTTCTAAGTTTCCCACCTCTTATAGTGTCACTCTTAATCCTAACATCTCTGATCATTCTCCTTTAGTGGTTAGGGCCATGCACCTCCTTCAAAAGAGATCCCCAACTTCCTTGTCAATCAACCTTTCTTTCTTCCAACAGTTGCAGAAGCTTAGAGTAGTCAGTGTAGAGGTACTCCTATGTTTCGGGTAGTGTCTAAACTTAAATTGGATAGGAGGGCCCTCAAATCCCTTAATTCTGGTCAAATAGGAGATGTTAGTGCTCGGGTGGATAGTTCTCAGACTAACCTCAACAGTATTCAAGATCAGCTTCGAACTGATCCTCATTCTCATGTGCTGAAAGATGGAGAATTGGCAGCCATTCAGGACTTGCTTAGAGCTCTAAGAGATCAAGAATCTTTTTACAAGCAAGCTTCCCGTATTAAATGGCTTCAAGAGGGGGATAGGAACACGAAATTTTTTCACCAATCCCTCACTGCTCACCGGAATCGAAACAGTATTGATGGCGTGTCAAACCAACAAAAATAAATTCCTACTCTAGAACACTTAAACGAGCAAAGTGGTGAATAGGGTCGAACCACAGAGACCAACGTAGCAATTGTTTATTTGTGTGGAAACAATAAAATAAAAACAAATAAAAATAATAAAAATAAAAATAAAAATAAAAATGAAAAGAATTGATTTAGGAATTATTGATTTTAGAACACGAAATCACGTTGAAGGAAATAAAAAAATAAAGATTGAAAGCAATATAAAGAAAAGCCTAGCCAAGGTACTCCACCGTTTGATACTGTAATTCGATCGTAGACTCAAACATATAAATTATGTTCATTCTTATGGACAAAGTTATAGCTGACAGTGAATAGTACATATCGACCAATCCATTCCTAATTATTTGATAACCCCGAGTAAAGCTTCGCAGATTATTACCCTAACCAATTAGACTATTCCCGAGTAAAGCTTCGCAGAATATAATCTATGGCAGCAATAGGCTCTGATGGACCTTTGTCTTAACCAACATAATCGGAAAAGCCGCAATTTATTTAGACTAAATCATTTAGTACTAATTTCTTAATTGAAATTAATTCGCCACTTCGATAGACAGCAATCACGGATTAACTAATCTATTTGACAATTTATCACCAAGTCAATCAATTAACAAGCCTTTTTAATCAACAAACACGACGATAATAAATCGATTAAAGCGTAGAGATCAAACAAACTTAAGAGATAAACAAAAGCAATTAAATCAAGAGAGTCTCACAAATTACATGAATCAAACGTTGGATACCTTATCTAGATTAAAAGGTTAGCCATGCATAGCACTATTCTCTATCTACTGTAGGTGATTTGACCATTTAATATTGGAGTTCTTCACGCATAAGGTCCACAAGCTTGCGACCAAATCATCTCCAGCAGAAACTCACCTCCAACGTTGGTCCACGCTTACAGCTCAAGCCTTCAATCCCTCCTGAAACGCACTTCAACGTTGGTCCACTCTCTTTTTGATTGTGATAAAAATAATCCTCCTTCCAAAAGCTGCTGTCGTCGTCCACTATTCTCTTTTCATGTGATAAAATTATAAAATCTTCTCTCTCAAGCTACTGTTGTCGTCCACTATTGTGATAAATATCAATCTCCCAAAAGTTGTCGTCCACTCTCCGTTAATTGTGATAAAAATAAATCTCTCAAGCTGCTGTAACCGTCCACCATTCCTGCACTTAAGACCTAAATTTGAGTCTGTTTCGGGCTTCTTTATGGGCTGAGCTATTCTTGGGTTTCTTTTGGGCTTGCTCTACATCGAGATGGGTCTCTCTTCAAGTTGTCTATAGACTGGTTCGACACTACAAGCAATTCAAAATTGGGCCCAAACTCTGATCATTCTCGGATTAGTTATATTGTCTTATTTCTGGACCAATTTCGACTAACCATAAAAAGTAAAATATAGATCTTAGACGATTCAAAATTGGTCATCTCAAAGATCATTGAGTCAGCTTCAAGAGGTCAAACTGTACGTCTCCAACTTTACGTCAGTTTTCGAAAATTTACTGCTCTCAAATGACAGCTCCAAAAATTCTGAAACTTGGTGGAAACATTCTCCAATGAGTCAAGATTATTCCTACCAAATCGTAGAATTTTCTAATACACCAATCCCGATATAAAATTCCCAAAGGTCCAAAGGTCAAATTTGCCAGAAATTGAAAAACAATCTTAATTTCAACCTATTAAGGACTTTTTGTATTTTATGTGTCTAAAGCTCTAATAATTATGAAACATGATAAATAGGCCACAGATATCTATAAAACACATGCAAGATACTAAATATAAGGTTCTAAAAACGTATAAAAATATGATTGCATCAAGTATCCACTCTTTACACCTGTCTAATGGAACTACAATTGTAGGGCTTCAAGAGATTCAAAACCAGTTCATGAATTATTTTCAACTTTCCTTAGGTAGTTCTAAATCTCTTCCTCCTTCTCAAGAATTTGTGGTCTCCCTCTTTCCTATTCCTCTTCCTAATAGCCTCACCTCTTCTCTTATAGAGGAAGTCTCTCCACAAGAGATCCAAGGGGCCTTTAATTCCCTTCACCCACCAAGGCCCCAGGCCCAGATGGTTTTAATGGATATTTTTTTCGCCTTCGTGGCAAATAATCGGTCCAGAAGTCAATGAAGCCATTCAGAATTTCTTTGCCCAAGGGAAACTCCTTAGGGAGCTCAACTCCACTTTCATCACTGTTATCCTCAAGATACCCCAACCTTCCACAGTGCAGGATTACCGACCTATTTCTTGTTGCAATTTTCTTTATAAGGTCATCGCTAAGATCTTAGCCAATAGCCTTAGGGAGACTCTTCCCCAGATATTCAGCCATAACCAAAGTGCTTTTGTTAAAAATCGTCGCATTGGCGACAATATTTTGCTAGCTCAGGAAATTCTTAGGAATTATCATCTCTCCAATACTCATAAGCGTTGTGCTTTCAAGATAAACCTAAAAAAAGCCTATGATACCATTCATTGGGAGTTTCTCATCAATGTTTTAGTATCAATAGGGCTGCTTGGGAAATTTGTGGCTTGGATCCAAGAATGCATTTCCTCTCCTTCTTATTCCATACTTGTTAATGGTACCCCATCCAAATTCTTCAGAGGGAAGTTAGGGCTGTGACAACGAGATCCCTTATCTCCTTTCCTTTTTATTTTATGCATGGAATTCCACTCTAGGTGGTTGAACAAGAGTCTAGATGGCAATCCTTCTTTCCAATACCATTGGAGGTGCAAATCTCTTAAAATTAACCATCTCCTTTTTGCTGATGATCTAATGTTGTTTTGTCATGCTTATCAGCTCTCAGTGGCCTCTTTGCTTAATAGTTTGAGGTCATTCTTTCTCTTGTTAGGCTTAGAAATGAATCTGAAAAAAAGCCACTTCTTCCTATCCCCAGATTCTGATTTCTTAACTCCTTCAATAGAAAGAATGTCAGGTCTCAAGAGAAGTAGCCTCCCCATTAAATATTTGGGGGTTCCACTAATCACTGGGAGGCTTTCTAGAAGGGATTGTAGTCCTCTTTTGGAGAAACTTGAAGCTAGAATCAATAAGTGGACCAATAAATCCCTTTCCTATGCTAGTAGGCTTCAACTGATCATCTTGGTGCTTTCTTCCTTTCAATTCTATTGGTCTTCCATTTTATCCTTACTTCTTCTATTCTTAAGGATTTAGAGGCTAAAGTTAGGGCTTTTCTTTGGTCAGGGTTGAGTACTTCTACAGCCTATGCTAAGGTTAAATGGTCTGACATTTGTAGACCTAAAAAGGAAGGTGGCCTAGGGATTAAACACTTGCCTACTTAGAATAATGTGTTACTTGGTAATAGGATTTGGATTTTGTTTCATGACCTGAAGCACTTTGGGTGAAAAGGGTACATTTTATTATATTGAGGAGGGGCAATTTTTGGAGTATCCAACCGATTAGCAATAGCTCATGGAGTTGGAGGAAAATTTTATCAATGAGAGACAAATTAGGGAACCAATTTAGATTTAGGATTGGAAATGGAGCTTCTACTAACTTTTGGCAGGATCCATGGCATCCGAGAGGAATTCTTCAACATTTCTCTACTCCAAGGGCCATTAATGGCTCCGCACTAACCATGGCAGCTATGGTTTCGGAGGTGATCAGGAATCACATGTGGAGCTGGCAAGAGTGTATAGCTAAGACACTGGGTACATTGGACCCTCTTCCCTACCAACTGAATACTTCTCAACAAGATTGTTTAGAGTGGTTAGCTGGGTCAGCCAATCAGGTTGTGTACACCAATTCATCAGCCTATACCTTTCTGTATCCCCCTGATTGAGCCCAAGTTTATATTATTAATTGGATGCATTTTTAGGATTGCTTAAGTACTTTTTGACCCCTAATTGATGATCTTGATGCTTTAAATGGTTCCTTATAGTGAGCTCATATGAATTGCGATTTGTTAGTAAAATTGTTGCAAATTGATGTTAATTTTGTTTGAATTTTTCCTAAGGACAATGATACTGCTAATTGCTATTTGATTTCGTAGGGAAAATGGAGTCAAAGAGATGAAAGAGTCAACAAGGTTCCTCATACGTCGCGGCGCATGTAGACGACGACACGTCGCGACGCACACCATTTGCCTTGACGCGACGAGCAAACCAGGACAGACGTCGCGACGAATTTTAATTCACACGTCGCGACGTACAGACGGGCGCCCGGACTTTAAATAGAAATTTCTCTCACTGTTTGACCCAGCCCGCCTCTGTTCTTTAAATACTTGCCGAATTAGGTCATTTAGAGGCTCGATTCATTTTACATAGAAACACATACACAGTCGGCCAACACACGCTACCACACAGACAATCGACAGACACCACACACGCATTCGGGAGACTTAGACAGAGACTATCTGACACTTCACTGCCGCACGTCGCCACCAGTCCATCGTCAACTATCATTCGCCGTCTATCGCCTACCATTATCTTCTTCACCGCAGGATCATCTCTACCATAGATGTCGTCAGAGTAGCAACAACGTTGAGGACTATGACCGACATGCTTGGCTAGGCTTCCTGATCCTCTTGAAGATGTAGCACCGGCTGGAGTTCACCGTGGGCTTCAAAGGGGAGTAATCAATTATTGTCTGAAAGT
>JAOQMQ010000196.1:33340812-33354320 GCA_027563845.1 Erythroxylum subrotundum
AAATTTAATTTAGTTTCCAATCTTTTAACTTTTTCAATTCAAAGATTGCATCATTCATTTTAAAATGTTATTTATATTAATATTTTACTTATACAACTTGTAAAACAAGTCAATATAAACACTTCAAACAATTTACATAACTCTTCTTTCTTCAAGTGGTTCATTCAAAGTAGTAGGCTAAAAAGAGATGAACATTAAATGACCTAAAATATGCATATATTAAGGAAGGAGGGAAACATACTCCTCAAGAACACATAAGTTGATATGATGGAGGTAATTATAAAGATAAGCTAAATGTAATTTTCACCTCTTTTCTTAAATCTCTATCTTGGAATGTCCTCAAAATAAACCACTAAAGGAGTTTACACTACTCATATCTTGTACCTTCATTTAAAATTATTATTCCAACTTCAACATCATCCACTTTACTTTTCAAATCCTCTATTTTTTTTCTCCTACTCCTTTTTTGACAACTCATAATTTCTTTCTAAAACCATCATGACCTAACAATAACTGACACAATTCATCACCTTCCTAATCTTCATAGTCACCATCTTCGTAATCCACTTTATACAATCTAGTATCATTAAGACATTACTTTTCTAGAAAAATCCCATTACTCGTAAATTCCTTTAAGACATGTAATGGAGTGTGGTGGTCTAAAGTGGGTGGAAGTGGTGGTTATGGTGTTGAGGTATGATTGTTGAAGTTTTGTAAAACTTGAAATTTTCCAAGTACAAACAAACAGGCAGATTGTAAGGCAAATTTCAGAAAAATGGCTTGGGATTTGGGGGTGATTCTTGAGAAAAAAATTGTAGAACAGGATGTGGGCTACAACTTTGATTAAGGAAGTTCTTCAATTGGATTAATGGTTTAGAAGTTATGGTTGATTTAGTTCAACATGTTTGGAAATATGTGGCAACGGGATTGACTAAGAAAATGGATGAAAAGGATGAGTGTTTTGTTTTTGGAAACAAACAAAACTTTATTAGTTTTTGGAAACTAACAAAACCCAAGGAAAGATAATCAATTGCAAAAGCAAATTTTCTCTTAATTTTTGATTCATCAATTGTGTGTTTCTTAGAGAGATTATAAATGCATATATAAGGAAATGTCAGGCAAACTAAGGGTCTTGATGGATAACCACAAATTTGGTTTCTCATCAACATCAGCCAATAATATTACCATTAAACATCATAAATAAGGAAATAAAACCTTCATAACTACTATCATAAAGGCTGCAAATAAAAGGTCTCTTAAAGGAAAATAGATCAATGCATAAAAGGAAAGTAAATGAGCAATTAAAGGCTATTTTTCTTCTCATCACTTTGGCTGGGCTTGAGATGCCTTTTGGGCTGCAAAACCATGTCAAAGTGTACAGCAAAGACTCCCTTTATTGGCTGAAATAACTCCTTCAAATGGTTAGTTTTGGGCTTCATAAATCAAGGCCTGAAAAACTCCAAAGGGCTTTAACAAGATTTGCAGCTTCAAAATAAGATTGGGCTCTTCTTCAATTCTTCTTCTTCGACCTGGATTTGAAGCCCAAATTAGTAACATTTTCTAATGCTTGGATTGATGGACCTCCATCATTCTCCTCTCCTTCAAAGGCTTCTTCTTGGTTTTAGACTTGGGCTTGATGGTCCTCCATCAACACCAAGCTACAAATGTCATTTTATAATTTCTTTTCTATTCTCCATTTTTACAAAATTGATCACGTGACTCACGCACCACATCTTGATCTTGTTTACCTATCCCCGTTATAATTTCAGCTTTATATAGGTTTTTTTTTTTAATATGTCAAACATGTTGGGAAATCAAACACTTCTTTATCCTGATAGCTTGGCTAGACTGGGCCATGGAGAGACTTATGGCTCAATCAACTCAAACTTAGCCTGTTAACTTTGAGCTAGTATAGGCCAGGCTCGAGCTTAATTGCCATGCCTAATCGTAACTATTATGTCACTGAAATAAGAAAAATGAGAACTGCTTTGGAAAAACTACCAAAAAGCCAACTTTACGTTGACCAATGTAGATGTTGATAGGGCAAAAGATTTTATTTAAATGATTGATCATGTTAGTACTATTAACAAAAGAATTAAAAATAAATTAAGAAATAAAATTTTAAATATTCATTATTACTTTTGATAATTTTTTTTTTGGTAAATCAGAGTAATAAATTAGAAAGAAAAAATATGTACAAAGTGTCCAATTACAAGTGTCACTGGAAACACAACGAGCCTAAAGAGCAAATGGGCACAAACTGGCCAAGAGAAAATAAAACACTCTAAAGGAATGCTTGGAGAGAACAACATACTACCAGACAAAAGCTAAGTCCTAAAAGCTCCACCAACCAAGTTCCAAATCATGAAAAATGCAGACGGTGAGCACCAGCGCAGACGATGCTAAACCAAATAGATGACTGCTCATGAACACCCCGAGCACTGAAAACCAGGGAAAGCGGCCACCACATAGGAAAAGCAGGCAAGACCGTGGCATATAGACCCCTCAAGCTGCAACCTGAAAGCACCAGAATAGAGAACCTGCAAAAGAAAAAAGTAACCTAACCAGAAAATTACCTCCTCGCGGTGTATAGGCTGAGTAGCTCCCTAATGTAGGAGACTACACGGAAAGACACTCGTTCCTCCGCCTGGGCTTCATTCTTGAAACTCCTAGCATTGCGTTTAGTCCAGATATGGTAAACGGTTGTGGAAAGCAAAAGAGGAAAGTGTAAGAGGGCAGGAAATCTGGGTCTGGATACCGTGCTATACCAAGAAAGGATAGCTGAAAGAGAAGAGAGGTTGGGATTGGGCAAATGAAAACTGGTGAGACAATGATCCCAAACTGAATGAGAGAAAGGGCAGGTAAAGAAAAGGTGGTTGATGGATTCATTAGCTGAGAGGCACAGGGAACAGTGATTCGGAGTGTAGAGGTAAGGAAGTCTGTCCCAGGTCGGAAGCTTTCGAAGGAAAGCTAGCCACAAGATAAAGGAGCAACAAGGGGAGCTGTGTTTAGACCAGACCAGTTTGTGCCAAGGAACAACCGGTAATGGGGGTCGCAAGAGTTAATAAGCTGACGAATTGGTATAGCACTTAGTGGGGCTTGCTAGCCATTCCAGGCGGTCAAGTAAGGTGTGATTTAGGAAATAACCTGGGGGCTCAAGGTGACGAAGGAGGTCCATAGAAGTCTCCCCCCAGCTCCAAGTATCATTAAGGATAGCTTCTGAGACACGAGCTGTAAGCAGAAGCGCCGAGCTATTGATCTCCCTAGGGGTAGCCAAGGTGCTCAAAATGCCATTGGGATGCCACAGATCCTGCCAAAACAAAGTAGACATACCATTTCCAATCCTAAATCTGAATTGATGACACAGCCTGTCCTGGACCAGTAAGAGCTTTCGCCAACTCCAAGAACTGTTATAAGTAGGAGTGGCACTCCAAAAAAAATTTTTGCGCAGAATAATAGTATGAACCCACTTAACCCACAGCGCTTCCCGATCCTCAAACAAGAACCAAATCCGTTTACCTAAAAGAACTAGATTCTAAGTAGACAAGTGTTTGACCCCTAAGCCCCCTTCCTGTTTAGGATGACAAATATCACTCCACTTCACCTTAGCCTTGTGATGAGACCCTGCCTTACCCGCCCATAAAAAATTCCTAAGCTTAGCCTCTATGTCTTTGAGGACGGACGAGGGGAGGATAAAATGAGAGGACCAGTAAACATGGAAAGTGGAAAGGACAGAAAGAACCAGTTGGAGCCTTCCCGCGTAAGAAAGGCTCTTGTGGGTCCACCAATTGATCCTATTATCAATACGAGCTAAGAGGATAGCACAATCCCTTCTAGTTAGACGACTAGTAATGAGAGGGACACCTAGGTACCGAAAGGGAAGGGAACCTAGACGAAGACCGGATACAAGAGACAATCGACGACTAAGAAAATTAACATCCAGGGAAAGGAAAAACTGACTTTTCGAAAAGTTCATTTCTAGACCCGAAAACTGAGAGAAAGTGAACAAGGAATCCAATAAAAGCTGAGCGGAGAGTAAATCACCATGGCAGAACATTAAAAGGTCATCTGCAAAAAGGAGATGGGTAAGCTTAAGACTTTGGCATCTCTAGTGGTATTTGAACTGAGGGGAAGTATCTATAGTGACTCTCAGATGCCTAGAGAACACTTCCATACAGAGAATAAAGAGGAAAGGGGAGAGGGGGTCGCCCTGACGTAACCCAGATTTGCCTTTAAAAAAGGAAGTAGGAGAGCCATTAACAAGAATGGAGTAAGAGGGGGTGGTGATGCATTCACGGACCCACTCGATAAACCTCGGTGGGAGGCCCACAGCTACGAGAGTATTGAGAAGAAAGTCCTAATGGATTGAATCATAGGCTTTGCGAAGATCCACTTTGAAGGCACACCGCTTATGGGAATTGGTAATGTGGTAGTGCTTGAATATTTCTTGAGCTAAAAGGATATTGTCCTCAATACGACGATTCTTGATAAAGGCACTCTAGTTGGGGCTAACAATAAGAGGGAGAACAGAGCTGAGGCGATTGGCCAAAATTTTAGCAATAATCTTGTAAAGCAGATTGCAGCAGGAAATGGGACGAAAATCTTGGACAGTGGAGGGGTGAGCTGTCTTGGGAATAAGGGTGATGAAAGTAGAGTTAAGCTCTTTTAGAAGTTTGCCCTGAATGAAAAAGTTCTGGATTGCTGCTATTACTTCAGCACCTATAAGAGACCAAGCCTTCCTAAAAAAATGCCCATTAAAACCATCAGTGCCAGGAGCCTTATCAGGATTAAGAGAATTGAAAGCCTCATGGATTTCTCGAGGGGAGACTTCAGCTATTAAGGGAAGAGAATGAATGTCCTCAAGGGGGTGAGGAAAAAGAGAAGAGACAAACTCCTTAGAGGAATGAAGATGCTTAGCGGCCCCTAGAGAGCCTTGGAAGAAATCCAAAAATTGGGACTGAATAGCACTAAGCTCCACAACCCTACTACCATTACCTACCTCTAGGGAATGAATGGCATTTCGGTTCCTATTAGCTAGGAGGGAGTTATGAAAAAATTTTGTATTACGATCGCCTTCCTTAAGCCATTTGATTCGAGAAGATTGTTTGTAATAGGATTCCTGATCATCTAGAGATTTGTATAGGGCACTAATGGCTTCAGACTCCCTAGTTAACAGAAGGGTAGAACCGGGGGAGGACCTTAATTGGTCCTGAAGGATGTTCAAGTCATGTTGACAGGCCAAAACCCGAGCATGGACATCCCCCATCTGACTGGAATTCATAATTTTGAGGGCTGCCTTAACCTTCTTTAGTTTAGTTACCACCCTAAACATAGGAGTACCGATGACAGGAGAGGCCCATGCATCCTCAACTACCCTCAGAAAATTGGGCTGAGCAGCTAAGATGTTGAAGAACTGAAATGGGGAAGAGGGTTTCGGTTGAGTCCCTATAGACCTAACCACTAGGGGTGAATGGTCAGAAGTATGAGGATTGTGGATAATACAATGGGAGGAGGGGAATCTACTACTCCAAGAAGAGTTAATAAGGGCCCTATCAAGCTTACGGGCGAGGGAGGAGGGACCTATATGTTTGTTAGACCAAGTATACAAAGGCCCACTGGAATTAAGATCAAATAAATGGCAATACATTACAAACTCACGAAAGTCAAGTTGACTAGTCAGGGCTGAAGCAGTAGGAGGATCAGACTCATAAGGATGGAGAATGGCATTGAAGTCACCAGCAAGTAACCACGGTTTACTACTCATAAACAAGGAAATGGTGGTGAGATCACGCCAAAGAAGCTTCCTAAGGGTAGAAGTATTAGCACCATACACACAAGATACATAAAAAGGATCTACACTATGCTGGGGGAGAATTTCCACATGGACATACTGGTCAGAGGAAGAGTTGATAGAGCACCGAAGGAGGGCAAAATTCCAAGCAACCAAAATTCGAGCATTGGACAAGGGGGTGTTGCTAAAGCTTTCCCAATGAGGAAACAAAGACTTGCAGACAGAATCCAAAAAACCAGGCGAACGAATCCTAGTTTCAGCTAGTCAAACAAAAGAAACAGAAGACTGTTTGAGCCAAGCACGGACAGCGTGCTGTTTATTGGGGTGGTTCAGACCCCTCACATTCCAAAAAACACAATCCATAATCATAAACCAGCTAGGCCACACTCTTAGATCTACTTCTGTTTTTTCCTACCCTTCCGGGTCTTTCTAACTAACAAATCCCCCTCAGTCCCGCCCACAGTTTCAGGACTAGCTAGCCTCAATTCAGAAGTAAGGGAAGGAGGTATACCTGACTGGGGCTCTGGCAGAGCAGAAGACTCTTCACTTTGGCCACTGCAGTCTTCGGATGAGTTGAGATGCGAGGCACCCGGACGGGTATTCCGAGGGAGACAAGCTGCATTACCGCCTGTGAGTTTTGGGGAGTCAAGGATAGCCTGTTGGGGGATGTGCTGCTCCTGGGGGATTTCCACAAACAACACCGGAGGAGGGATATCCGGTTCAGGGACCACTGGAGTCGGATCCTTAGGCTGCTCCAATTCTTGGCATAAGCCTGTTGCAAACGTCCTACCTGTAGGTTCCCACACCTTCCTCTGCTCTGCCACCGGAGGGCGCCACTCATACTTAATAGAGACGGACTGAAAGGAGATCGTCCCATCCTCTCCATACGTGGCCAGTTGGAAAGTTGAAGGCCACTGCTTCGCCAACGCCAGCTCCACGCAGAGACGGGCATAGTGAATCCTGGACATTTTGGCAGTAGGAGTATCCATCAGAAGTGGTTTCCCCACGGCACTAGCGATTCTGCTCAGTCCCTCTGTTGTCCAATATTCCACTGGAATGTTGTAAAAGCGAACCCAAACCGGAGCTGAAAGGATGTCGGCCTTGTCTCCACCTTGTAAGCTCCACTGCCTGAGAAACAAGGGCTTACCTTGTATGTGCCACGGACCACGTTCGACCACTGACTTCAGGCCATCCTCTGTGCTAAATCGAAACAAGAAATTGTTGGAGGAGGTAATCAATATGTCCTGGAGACCAAACTCAACCCACGATTTGAACAAGGCACGGTGAACCACCGGGAAAGCCGAACGCCTCCCCAGGAAGAACCTGAACAAAGTTGTGTGAAACTTGGCCTCTCCTCTCTGGGCAAGCTCCCTTGGAGGAATCACAAACACCTGGTTATCCTTAACTTCAGGAGGATAAAAGGAGAGCTCGGGGACCTCAAATGGAAGCTCATGACGAGTCTCCACTACGCTCTTCCAAGATCTAGGTTGGGCCAAGGGTGGTTGCACCTGGGGGGACCTGGAGGGGCAGCAAGCAAGGGAGGAGAGGGACCAAAACAGGGCAAAGGGGCAGGGGGATGAGAGATCGGGGAGGGAAGAGGGACAAGAGACGGGAGAGGAGCTGGGACATTGGGATTAGAGTTTTGGTCAGAAGGGCGGCGATTAGGAGGGTTGAGAGGCGGGAGAAAGGCAGGGGGAGGGGAAGGCTGTGAAGGAACGGGGAGGACAGAAGGGATGCGATTTGGGGGATTGAGAGGCGGGAAGAGGTCACAAGCAATTGAAAGCTGATTAGGGAAAGGTGGGGCAGAAGGCAACGAAGGAAGAGGGGAGAGGGGGGAACGAGAGGAAGGAGAAGAAGAAAAAGCCATGGTAGAAGAGAAGCTCACCGGAGTCTCCACCGTTAGACTGCTAACTCGCCGGAAGCGCTCTCATTCGAATCTTGCTCAATGTTTTCTATGATAAAAGTTATTATTACAAAATTAGATAAAGTTTGAGATTTTAAATATAAATTATCATTTATAAAACAATATTTATTTATATAAAACTTATTAGTGGACCCTTAAATTTTTGTTATTTTATGAATAAACTTTTATTTTTGTCATGTATTAATTAAGAAATTATATCTATCAAGATAATTTTATTAATGTATGTTAAACATTAAGTCCAATTTATAAACGTCAAAACTTAAGGAATTACCTGAATTTTTATTAAAACCTTAAGGTTGAATTCTTATCTCTAGTTATTTTTTAAAATTTTTAACTAAAATGAATGGAGATTTTTAAAAGTATTTTTAAATAATAATATGAATTAATTACTAATATACAAGGATCAATATAAATGGATTTAAATCAAGTAGGGTAAATTATTAAAAAAATCAAATTTATCTTAATTTTGCAATACTAACCGAAGTTTAAAAATTAACTCCAAATTCCAAAATAC
This sequence comes from Erythroxylum subrotundum, assembly GCA_027563845.1. NCBI lineage: Eukaryota > Viridiplantae > Streptophyta > Magnoliopsida > Malpighiales > Erythroxylaceae > Erythroxylum > Erythroxylum subrotundum. Next base: position 33,349,042 of record JAOQMQ010000196.1, read on the forward strand.
ATAAACTTCTAATTTGTCGTAAAAAATTCTTAGTAATTAATATTGATTTTATTAAATCTTAAAATGTCTGATTCTTTTGGGCTGGACGGCTGTGCTTTGCGCCTGAAAATATTTTCGAACCCCTTTTTGTTTTGACAAGCTTTTGAAGATTCTGTTTCATGCTCGAGCACTCCTTTTCAAGCTTAAAAACACGTTCCTTTACGTCAGCTATAACCTGAGTTCGATCATGTGAAACATCAATCTTGGGGAGTCCAAGGATTATGTTAGTTGTCAAGATTCTGTGAGACAGAGAACCAGCCAAATACCGATGTACGGCGTCGAAGCTGCTCAAAGAAGAGTACCTTGACTATGACTTAATAGCAATCTCGCATTTTGGGCCACATGTGTGCTGGCTTCAAGTCAAAGCTTGTGACAGTTCATGAGCATGCAAAGTTGTTGCCTGTTTTTAATCTGTCAGCCAAGGATGTACCAGGATTTGTTAATAGATACGATGTCAATGGAGACTTGCACATTGCAAATACTTTAAATTCTTTTTTTGGAGCTCATCAAGCACAGGAATCCGTCCTCTGAAGCTCAAAACTCAGATCTAAAATAAATACTTTCTTCTGTAACAAAAGCTTAACAAAAAAATGGATGTTTAATTGTAAAATAAAAAATTACTTCTTTAATAGATATAATTTTTTTGACAACTAAAATACAACTTTTTAATAAGCTCAAATTTGGAGCTCCTCAAAAAAGCCTCTCAAATAGCATTTTCAGGTAGATTTTTCAGATCAGTTAATGAGTCTATTTTTTAATCACTTTTGTCCTTATATTTTACACATAATTCTCACAATACTCATAATAAATGTATAATTTATTATATATTTAACTATTTACTCAAATTAAATATTTATTTTAAGATTTATATAATATTTTTTGGCTTTTATATGATTTAATATTTATTTTTTATATTAGTTTTATTATGTTATAATTCATATAAAAGATTTAGTTAGATATGTTTTCATTTATGTTTCATATGGTTTAAAATTATATAATAATTAATATATTGTCTTTGCATATTTTTTAATATACTTTAAATAATTTTTATATGCATAAATAATTTTTATTATAAAATAAAATATAGTTAAAATTAAAAGTGCTTTTTATTTTTATGTTGCCAAACAGTCTACTGTATGAAGCTCTTTTAAAAAAGTTCTTTTTTAAATGATAACCAAACTGTTAACTGGTTTCTTAAAAAAGTTCTTCTCATAAAGGGTCTGCAGAAAAAAAAACTCTACTGATAAAAGCTCTACTGGTATAAGTCCAGCCAAACAGAGGCGAAGAAGAAGAGGCAATTAATTAAAAATTTTAAGATTTAATAAAATAAATATTAATTAGTTACAAGTGGTGCATCGAAAAAGGCTTACGAGTGCTGTTAACGAGAAGGTTAAAGTTGTGCTATTTTCACAATAAATTAAAATTTTAGATATTTTAGTATCAATTTTTAAATTTCAGTATAGTATTATAAAATTGAAATAAGTTTGAATTTTTATTGTAATTTACCTAATAAAATAAACATTAGTTTCATATTCTTGCGAAAAAAGTATTAAATTATACATTATAAATATGCATAGACAGGGACGGAGCCAGACTCAACTTTAAGGGAGGGCCGAGATTTTTAAAGGTAGGGATTTTTTTTTAAAGGGGGCCACTTATATTTATAATTTTAAAAATTATATTTATATAAGTAATTTTAAATAAAAAAATTTGAAAGGGGGGGCCATGTACATAGCTCCGTCCCTATGCATAGATATGTTAAGTTAAATTATTTTGACATTTTTAAGATATTTATAATTATGATATGTTGCTAAAAATTAATCTTTATAAATAATTATAAATTATTTAATTAGAGAATTAAAGATAGATTAAAATTTAATTTAATTCATAATTACAATTATGAATAATAATTATAATTTATAAGTGTTGTTAACATATTGTGAATTTAATGAGCCACACATATAGATAAATTAAAGAAAAAATTAATTGAAATTTAGTTTGAGTTAGTTGTGAGATTTGCGGAATTTTAAATACTAAATATATGATATTTATTTTTTACAAATTAAATTCTAAAATTTAATTAAAGTTAAACATAAATTATCACTTAAAGTTTAATTTTAATTGGACTTTGTAACCCTAGTATTTCTTTATGAAAAGAGAGACACTAAAAAAGTTATCATTCTCTAAAAGTTTTTCTTTCTTTGGTAAGGTTAGATAATTAAAAAAACTTGTGATTTCTTTTTTCATTAAAAAGGATAAAATTTGTAGAATAATTAAATTAAGTTTGTCTTTAATTTTATTAGTTATTACATTAAAGTGATTAAGTTATTAAAAATTGATTTGATTATAGTTAATTTCTCAACATCTAATACCCGTAAGGGCAAAGGCAAATACTATAGTTATAAGCCGGACCAACATTCTTAGAAGAGTACCAGGAATTAACTTTTTGACTTGTTGCTATTGGGTTTGGTTGGAGATATATTATATATAAAGAAAGAGTAACATGACTGTATGAAACAGAGAACTATTTGGATGGTTATACATTTTCTTCTATTATGCATAAGATTAAATCACGCTTCAATTTCTCAACGAGAGATATCCACAGGATAGCATTGAACGGACCTCTATGTGAAATGTGTCCGTTAGAAAATGCCGTACAAAAGTATAATGAAACGGGGCAGAGGTCAAGTTTAGCCACTAGTTTTTTTTCGTCTTTATGGATATGATAAATGAAGAGGACTCTGACTAGACGAGGTATAGCGGCGTCTACTTCTTGTTTGTCTTATTTAAGAAGAAAATAAAAATTGATTGAGCACAAAGCAAAGAAGACTTTATTGATATTGTTTTGACTTAACAAGAAGCAACATGCACGACTACTCTTATAACAGTTAGAAGCTACCTAAAAAGGACGGAAACCTTAATCTTAGCCAAAACCTTCTTTGTGGATGAGAAGAGTTTTGGGCCTATTGGTTGTGATAACTCTACATGTGTTGTGAACTGTAAATAACAAGGAGAGCTAATTGGAAATTGATAGAAATTGGAGATATTTGTATTGATTAATAGAGAAATACAAGATTCAAACTAAGAAATAGATGAGGAAATTTTGGAAATTGGATTCACTAATTCAAAGGGAAACAAGATTGCTTCAACAGAGAGGAGATGAGAAGAGAATACAGAGAGATGCGGATGAGAGGAAGAAATAGATTTTTCATAACAATTAGCTTAACCATTCCCTTAACCCATTTCTCCATATAAGCGACCATCCACCAAGTGCTTAGAGCCAACTTGCTCATCTTTACTATTGGGCTCTTGTTGTAATTCACGCTCGGCCCTACTTGGTACATAACAATACCGTCCCCATCAAAACAACCTTGTCCTCAAGGTTGAGGTCGGGAGCGCAGCACCAGTCCCATGGAATCAACCACTGTCTAATCACAAAATCAGCATGCTGCAGCATAAGTTTCATAAGTATCGACATCGGTTGTAGCATGAAAAAAGCTTCGGAATCAACAAAGTTTAAAAGAGTAATTTGTTGCTGTTCAGAGTGTGTAAGAACAAGAAACCTCAGATGAGTCCGAGTGGAATCCCGTAAGTTGAACTTGTAAGCCATCTCGCCAATAAGTTGCAGCTTCACACAAAGCCAGGCCACCGCATGTTGGTGACACATTTGAGTTGTTTTGACCTTGTCCCCTTCCAACATTAATGTTTCAACCAAAGCATAGCCACTAGAGTATTTGACATCAAAACTATCCCAAGGGATATGCCATATCCTAACCAAGCAAGAAAATAGAGGTGTACGAAGGAATTCATCGCAAACAATCCCGACAAACGGCTTCATTAACATTGCCGAAACCTTGCAAACACCCTCAAACTTCTCGTTCAATGTATCCAGCTTGTTTTTCTCATCCTCGGCATCCCCGAGTTTTGAACCTTCTTTAGTAGCAAAAATAAGTTTCTTTCCAGCAAATTCGTGGAGCTGCCCAATAGCATACTCATTGACAGATTCAACCATATAAAGTATCTCAAGGAAGGGAGAGTTCTCAACAACCAGAATTGCTATAATGTTGACCTTAAAGGCTAGGAAATCAACAGGGGGTTCACTAAAAAACTTCAAAAACTTGGTGAAAGAGCAACTTTGTTGCTACATATATCCCATAATGCCATAAACGTCCACTTGATTAACTATAATGCCATAAATCTTGTCCTTTTCAGCCTTATACAAATTAAATTTGAAGGCATTTGTCATGACAATATCAGCATCATTGTGAACAAAATAAACACTTAATCTACTGTCAATCAACCTATTGGCATCCAATAAATGTTTGGAAATTCCCGGATCAAAAAGTTTCGACTGGAAAAAATCATTAGTCTGCCAACACTCAAGATTTTTATCAAACACTTGCAACATGAAAGGAAAATCCACAAGCTGTTCATATATATCCAACAACAGCCCAACTTTTGCACTCACGACATAAACATCATGAGAGCTCCTTCCCATCACCAAGAGCCGAAATCCGTAAGGGTCGTCAACGTCAACAACCAGAGATATAGACCCAAAATCAAATAAATCATAAGGCAGCACAAAGACAAAGCAGTTCATGGCTGTGTAAATAACACCAAGAGTATCAAACCGACATGTAAGGGCTGGGTACTTACAATCAATGAAAGGAGAACCGCGTCGAAGCTTGTGTGGCAGCGTCTCATGGGATTCAACGGCCTCGGCTTCGACATAACTCTCCTTTGGCTGAACCACCGATTCAATAGATACATTTACGGAGTCGGAAACATTAGAGGAACCCCACACAATAGTGTTGCTACACTAGAAATCAAGTGCATCGTCAAGAACAAGTCCAAGGTCGGTAATTAGATCATTGGTTTCTTGAACAAGTTCGGTGTCCACAGATGAAGAAATCACCAGTGCGCTATCAATGGTATCATCAGCTGTAGTGATTTCCAACGTCGGCATTTCATCGAACACCTCGGCTGTAGCAACCAGATCGTAAACACCCTCCAAACTCGCTGTTGTGAAGGTTTCCATTCGACCCGGCAGTTGATCAAACATATCAGCAGGTCCATCAACTTGTTGTACGACTGCTGCTGTTAGCCCCGAATTTTTTTTTATTGCTAATTAAGCATGATTAGTTTAATTAAGCAGGATTAGAGAAAATAAAAGTTATTAAGTTGACATTAAGTAGATAAGATAGCATTAATTAACAAAAGACATTAATGAAGTTAGTATA
>JAOQMQ010000196.1:33365032-33381301 GCA_027563845.1 Erythroxylum subrotundum
CTTAAACAATTCATGGGCCTTCTTCTATTTTCGTGGGCTTCCTTTTCACTTGCCTCATTTACTTTTCTTTTCATTCTCATCTAATTTTAAACTTCAATGGACCCTAGATTTCCTTAGCCCATTTGTTTCCTTTCTTTCCTCTTCATTTATTCTTTTAACTTAACACCTTAAACTAACTTCATACTAACTTAACACCACCACCAGCAGGCAGTTAGTAAGTCAATCAGAGCAAGTCAGAGTTCAGGGTCTGGAAATGGGCCATCAGTCAGGGCTCATTACACCGGAACCGTTGGGCCTCGAAAGCGGGGTCCGACAGCTGACGCATCAGGAGAATTTTGGTTTGGGAGAGGAGGGAGGAGAGCTGAAAGCTGTTGAAGAAGAAGCTTTGTCTCCGAAACAATCACGGCGAAATCGCGGTGTAGTTGGATCTGTGATTCGACGAGAGCCGCAACGCTATCCTCTAAAGCGTCGAGCTGAAAGTCGTGTGGATGCTCTGCCATCTCTGCAGAGGCTCAATGAAAGCACCAATGTTGTGAACTGTAAATAACAACAAGGGGAGCTAACTGGAAATTGATAGAAATTGGAGATATTTGTATTGATTAAAAGAGAAATACAAGATTCAAACTAAGAAATAGATGAGGAAATTCTGGAAATTGGATTCACTAATTCAAAGGGAAACAAGATTGCTTCAACAGAGAGGAGATGAGAAGAGAATACAAAGAGATGGGGATGAGAGGAAGAAATACATTTTTCATAACAATTAGCTTAACCATTCCCTTAACCCATTTCTCCATATAAGCGACCATCCACCAAGTGCTTAGAGCCAACTTGCTCATCTTTACTATTGGGCTCTTGTTGTAATTCACGCTCGGCCCTACTTGGTACATAACAACATGAGCCTAAAGTCGAGACATATACTTCTTTGTGAGGGTGATTCCCATCCATCCGAAACACGTTGAATATAGTTTATCATGACCAACATACTCGAACTCTTTGACGTTGTCCACTTGAATACCATCCTTTTCGCTCCGTTCATCCTTTTCACTTCACTCAAGGGAGCTTGCTTTATCATCAACCCTCAAACAAGGCAAAGTTTGGGGCAAATGCTGGTGAGGGTAGTCTTTGAATGTGGTTTGGTAAACACATCAGCAAGTTGGTAATGAGAGGGAATATGCCGCGTCACAAGTAACACGTTCTCGAAAAAATGATAGTCGATCTCAATGTGCTTGGTACGAGAGCAAAAGACTGGATTGACTATCATATGAAGAGCGTTGAGACTATCACAAAGTAGTATTGGTGCAGTGCGAGGGCGAACAATACAGTTGCAGAGGAGGAAAGTAAGCCAGGTAAGTTTGGCAGTTGCATATGCCATAGCTCGATAGTTTGCTTCAATGCTGGAGCAAGAAACAGTATGTTGCTTTTTTATACTCCAGGAGATGAGATTGCAACCAAGAAAGGTGCAAAAATTGATGGTGGAATGTAGGGTGGTCAGACAACCTACCCAATCTAAGTCCGAAAAGGCACAAAGATCAAGTGAAATATATGATGTTAATTGCATACCAAGAGAAATAGTACCCTTGATATAACGTAAAATGTGTTTAACTAAAGAGAGATGGAATGTAGTAGGTGCTTGTGAAAATTGAGCAGTAAAATTGACAACAAAGGCAATATTGAGACATGTGAATGTTAGATATTGTAAATTTCCAAGTATAGCACGATACCTAGTTGGATCAGGATGTGATTGTCAAATGGTGGTCGAATTTTAGAGGGCAAAGATGTTCTTGTTGATTTGCATTTAAGCAAAGAGAACTTAGACAAGATGGAGTGAGTAAATTGAGCTTAAGTAAGAAGAACGCCTTCAGTACTATGATGAATCTCAACACCAAGAAAATGATGAATTGGACCAAGATCCTTCATTGCAAACTCTGCATGTAGAAGAGAAATAAATGTGGATGTGAGATTTGCATTTGAACAAGTAACAACCATATGATCAACGTAAAGTATAAGAATAATAATAATGTCATGGGAAGAGTTAAGAGTAAAGAGAAAAGAGTCAGCAAAGCTGCAGAGAAAACCAAGTTTGAGAAGAAAAGAGCTTAACAATCAAACCAAGCACGCGGTGCTTGTTTAAGTTCATATAGAGCTTTTTTGAGTTTGCAGACAAAGTGTGGACATTGTGTATCGTAGAACCCAGGTGGCTGATCCATGTAGATGTCTTCAGTGACATGACCATGAAGAAAAGCATTCTTAACATCAAGTTGACGAACTTCCCATCCCTGCACAAAAGCAACATAAAGAACAAGACGAATAGTTGTAGGTTTAATGACCGGAGAGTAAGTTTCATGATAGTCAATACCATCAAATTGATTGAATCCTTTAGCGACTAAGCGAGCCTTAAGGTGATCAAGAGTACTATTAGCCTTAAGTTTGATTTGGGCCCAATAATGTGTATATTGGAATTGCGAGGTACCAAGTCCCAAATGTCATTGTCATGAAGAGCAGCGATCTCTTCCACCATAGCTTGTTTCCAACCGTCATATGACAAAGCGGATTTAATGGATCGAAGTGTATCAGGAATAGAATCGTAGGTGACAAACAGAGCATATTTGGGATTGGGTTTGAAGATTCTAGCACGTGAACGAGTAGTCATAGGATGTGTAGGTTAGAGATCAAGGGATTGATATGCCTGTATAACTTTCAAGGGAGCATGATTAGGCAAACCTACATTCAAACAAGATTTTGAGTGTGACAAAGGAGAATTATATGAATCATTACCTGCGGTAGGTGTGTGAATAGCAACAGCAAAGCTCTCAGTTGGGCTTGAGGAAACTAAACCAACATGACTAGAGGGAAGAAGATCTCCTTAAAGAGGAGTAATGAGGGGATGGATGGTGCGGGTAAGTGAGATGGCATCAGAATCGCTGTCCAAAGGAGGTTGTAGTGGTGAGGTAATTGACGTGGAGTCAGTCGTAGCTAGTGACAAGTTAGGAGACAATGATTCCAAGTCTCAAGTAGAAGGGAGAACAACAGTAGGAGGCAGGTCATGGACATGAGCAGGAGAGTTGGCATCGTCATCTAGGAAATCGGAGCTGACCAAAAACTGCTAATAAAGCGAGTGATCAACCGTTGGTGATTGATCCTTTCTGTACAGAAAAACAATTCATTAAATTTAATATGTGGAGTGATCACTATGAAGGATGAAAACACTTATAGCCTTTATGATTATCACTATAACCCAAAAAATGCAGGGAGTATATTTCGGATCGAATTTGTTTCGTTTTGTATCCCAAGTATATGGATAGCACCTGTAGCCAAATGTTCGAAGTAAACTGTAATTCGAATGAGTAGAGAACAATTTGAAGTACAGTGTATCAAAAGAAATAGCGGAAGAGGGTAGATGATTAATCAATTAAACTGCGGTGATGAAAGCTTCATACCAAAGAAAGTGACGACCATCACTATATAAAAGCACCGTCATGTCGAGTTCTCTCATGAAATTTGCGATATTGATTAATGTGGTATTGTTTTGGTTGAAGCAAAAGGAAGACATGTTTGATTAACAAGAGAAAGAGATTGTGTATCTCGTTAACAAGGCTCTGATACGAAGAAGAAAATAAGAATTGAATGAGCACAAAGCAAAGAAGACTTTATTGATATTATTTCGACTTAACAAGAAGCAACGTGCACGACTACTCTTATAAAAATTAGAAGCCAACTAAAAGGGACGGAGACCCTAATCTTGGCCAAAACCTTCTTTGTAGATGAGAAGAGTTTCGAGCCTATTGGTTGTGATAACTCCACTTGGGCCTAAAGTTGAGACATATGCTTCTTTGTGAGAGCGGTTCTCATCCATCCGAGAACACGTTGAACATAGTTTATCATGACCAATATACTCTAGCTCTTTGACATTGTCCACTTGAGTATCATCATTTTCGGTCCATTCATCCTTATCACTCCACTCAAGGGAGCTTGCTTTATCAATTTAAGATCTTGAAGTTTTGCTTCTGAATCTGAGGTTAGTACAGGATACATAGGTCATGCTTGTGGAGTTGTTTGGTTGGATTTTGTATGTCCCTCTTCACTATGGTTGTGATCTTATAGTTGAATGCTTGTGGCATATATAATGTTTAAAAAAAGTAACAAGAAGAAGATTTTAAGCCAACAAGAGGCTATCTACTTTGTACTGACCTTGCTTTTAAATATCACAATTTTGCCCTCTATAATTAATCAGTATTAAATACAACTCCTTATACTTAGATCCTAAAAATTATTTGGTCCTTCAATTTATCACTCAAATAAACAAATAAGAAAATGTAAGCAGTAGAAACTGCACTAAACAAATACAAATTATAATACTTAAAGGATGGATTTGATATTTTTAACCTTAAAATAAATATATTTTCTAACCATTAACTAGAATACATTTTTTCGGTTAATTTTAATTATCACTAAGTTAAAACACCTTATAAAGAGAAATTATATTGTAGCTTTATTTTGAATGATCATTTTATATAAATGGAATTTATTAAAAAAAAAAGTGTCATAGATTGATTAGGAGTTACTTATATCAAATCCTATGTGAATTATTGTTTTCCAATAAAGTTAATAGGATTAATTTTCTTATAATGGTCTTTATAGCTTGATTATAAGTAGATTTGATGTTTTTATTAAAATTAGATTTGTGATTTTAACTATAATTTAAATTATCTCTCTATTAATTAGGGTAACTAATTATAAAATTAGACAAATTTAATTGAAAATTTAAATGATTATTGATAGTAAATTTTATGCAAAAAAATATATTTAAATATGAATCGTTGCTACTTTCTTAGGTGTATACTTTTTTTTTGGATTACACATATTATAACTTGATATTTTAAGTGTATAATTTATAAACCTGCACATCAAATAAACCCTTTGCTAAGTAAAAAGAAAAAGTTAAACCATGAGATTCAAACCCTAACCTCATTGCAGGAAATTAAATGTATCTTAGAATTCCACCTCATATCACTTAGCCACTCTTTCACGAAAAAGATTGTCATTTGAATGCAATTTGATTTCGTTTACTTGGAAAGGTTAAAGGAACTTTCACTCAAACTAAAATTTAGAAACAAGATAACTCAAATACATTATACCAACATAAACATGAACGTTTTAAAACATTACATCAATTTATCATTATGCCAACATCCACATTTACAACAATAATAAGGTTGGCCCTATATCAATATAAAGGTTCCATCGTGGCCCTACACGTGTAATCGGTGCACTTTAACCGCTGTAATGAACTATAGTAAGATATCATATTAAATTGCTTGATCATAAGATATCATATTAAATTGCTTGATCATAAGATATCATATTAAATTGCTTGATCATCATCAGCAACTATCTGGACCTACCGAAGTTGCTCCCGGGCCCAACATACTCCAACCCAACATCAGCCATCTGATCGTAAAACCCACCACTAGATCCTTGCACGCGTCCATCAACGACAAACCCACCTGCATGACTTGGCACGTCCTTCTCACGCGCTCCAACAATCTTTTCACCCTCCATTTCTCTGAACCTCTGCAAGTAAACCTTCAAAGGCTCCACATATTCCTCGAATCCAAGGGTCGTCATGGCCCACAGGAGATCGTCACCGTTGATTGTCTTCCTTTTCTCTCTCTGACACTTATCGGAAGCCTCTCCCGTGATGAAGCTGATGAACTCCGACACACATTCCTGGACTGTCTCCTTGGCATCTTTGGATATCTTTGCATTTGCTGGGACTGCCTTTTTCATGATTCTGCTAACGTTGGCTATTGGCAGTAAACGGTCTTGCTCCCTCGAAGATGATAGGTCGTTGGTTGCGGTACTGTTCACATGAGTTGCCCCGGAGTCGTTGTCGTCTGAGTTTGACATTGACACACTGTTGAAAACTGAGAAGGCTTCTGGATGATTATTGTCAATGATACCGATTCTTCCAAGTTCAGACACTTTTAAAGCTGGTTAATGTACCTTTGGCTTCTTGACTGCAATGGAAAACAAAATGGAATTAGAAAAGCTATAAAGCTTTCGTCCTATGCTTCACAAGTTGTCAACAATTTATCAAAGACAAAGCCTTCTCAGGTGAATATGGTTTAGGACAGAATAAAGGGATGTTGCGAGGAAGTAGCAACAAGACTTCTGGGTGTTTTAGGTTGACGACATGGGAATGAACCTTAACTAAATTTGGAGCAAGGGTACTAATGAAGGCAAAGTTGATTGCTTGATCAGGTTCGTCAGTTCCTAATAAGAAGCGAAGATTCAGACAGAATTGCAACATGGAGCACTAGGTAATTGGGGGGTGGGGGCTTCTTAATTAGTCAGACACCATATCAAACTTATGTACAAGAAAGAACCTGTGACCTGTTCTTTTGAGCAGACGATGAAGTTGCTCTATAAAAAGGATTCAAACATAATCCATGAAAGCTAAAGTCCAATTTGCAAGAGCGCACAAAGTCGATTAATGCCATGCAGAACTCATGAAGAAAGTGTATGCATCATCAAGACATCCTTGAGGCAAAGAAATGAACATTTTCCACAAAACCAACCTCAATTTCACATCCTTGAAATTAGCAGAAAAAACGTTTTCCAGCTCTAAAACGGCTTGAACTTGGGGGGCGATTGGATTGGTAGAGATATGGAGAAAGAAAGGGAGGAAGCAAAACATCCGACCTGATGGTGCTTTTGGGTGGATCTATGGTGTTAATAACGACCGTCATTGCTTACATGTGGGTTATTTTGGACCGTTCTTTATCGATAAGTGTAGATGTTGTTACGGATAGCTTTGGAGCCACACGATTGCTATGGTTCAACATCTTCACCATTCATTTTGTATTTAACGTGGTAACTGGTAAGTATCCAACCTGGATTTTCAACTCAAGTCCCACCAAGTGTCTTAAAAAATTAAGAATATATACAACACTAGAGTTTCCCTGATCAAAATACATCACAATATCCTCACTGAGTATAACAACGTTTTAAGGCTTTAGAACTAGTAAATTGAGCTGCACCTTTCATGGTAATGTTATAGTCATAAATGAGTCCCAAACACAAAATAGGTATTTCATTAATAGTGTTGTTTTAGTCCATTAGATAGGTGCCTTAAATTCAGACTAAAACTGAAGCATGACACTAGGCCTTCAAATGCATGCAAGTAGAGGGTTGTGACTTGTGATATAGGCAATCCACGATAGCTATACATAACTTCTAAAATCTATTAAAAGCAGTGTGTGACATTAAATAAATGATAGTTTAAGTCTTAGGCCCTTAGCCAAGTCTTTCTTGGGTCACCCACCCTCGAGATCAAGACAAGTTATTATATGGAAGCTTTAGTTTAGCTTTGGATTCATTAGGCAAATCAAGAGTTTGTTTAATTGCTAGACGATTATTAAATCCAAAAGCCTTGCACTAAACATCATTATCGACTAAACAGATATGCAATCCAGTTAGGAAGATAGCATCAATTTGCTCATCACCTTTATGGTGGCTAAAGAGAACTTAAGTGCTCCACTAGTTGGCGTGTGTGCGTGTAAGTGGAGCATTTGTCTCTTAGCTTCAAGATTTTGACCTTTTGATATATATATATGCATACTTGATAAGATGACAACAAACTCTACATAAAGCTTCTTTGTAGATGGTATGAAAAAGATAAACTATATTCATAAATGAAAACACAATTGCCGTTCTATCATCATAAAGGAGCACATGCTCATTTAAATAACATAAGATACAAAGATATTAAGATCAAATATGATACTAGAATCTAATACAAATACAACCAAGGTCCAAATGCACTTTGTGTTAGCTCACCGCCAAATTGAGTTTTTCGTCCGTCATCTTTTCCAAATGAGTGTGATTTGAGTAATCTACATTTTTCAACAACCACAATAACAATATAAAAAGAAAAATACTATATATAGTGGCTGCACGCACACTTCAGTGCCATTGCGGTCTTTTTTAAGATATATCATGTGATTCGCGTACTGGACATGAACCCTTAAAGAAGTGTATATTATTACATTTTCCTACTATTGATTGGAGATTTATTGTAGCACATTATTAATGAATACAAGGTAAGGAATCACTCCCATTGCTCTTCTTGTATCATTTTTTCAAACAACTAGCTCGTGCCCTCCCCATGTTTAAACCATCCATTTTAGAACTTCGAGGGCCCAGATTAACATGTCCAGTTGGTCTTTCAACTGGGATATTAAAGACCCTGCCAGAGTGCCTTCATCATTCTACCCATATATTGTAAATATATGTCACCTACACATTGAAAGACACGCCAGCCGACAGAAGTTGCCTTAACCGTCGTTAACATCAAACTAGCTCATCAACTTTGCATCAAAGAAACATCAATAAACAGAGAAAAGGATACGATAAGATAATGACGCACTGTTAAGATTAGTTAAACTTTAGCAAAGAGAAAGAAGAGTTCCTACAACTTCCGCTCATGTGTAGCGTACCCAACTAACTTTAATCTTGTAGTTGCAGCGTAGTTTAGCAAGTTTTACAGCGTCTAGTTACTAACGAATGCTAGTTTACCAGCCAGCAATTAAACACTAAACATAAGTTACAGCCGGCTTTACAGATACAATAAACAGTACATGTACACATAACTGAGTGAGTGACAAGGTTATTATGATAACTACAACAGCTACACTATTTTCGAGCAGTCAAGTTACATGGTGTTTCAAGCTTCAACTTCTTGACCGGCGGACTGAATCTTGTCTTTCTCAACATCTCCTCCATCATCGTCGTCATCATCGTCATCCTCAGCCTCATCAGCTAGTTTGGTAAGCTCTTCTTGAATCATAACCTTTAATGCCGACTTTCGTGGGGTGAGATCCATGTCAAAATGCCGAGCTGAAAAATAGCCATACTTTCTTTTAAATAACCAATAATAATATCAATTAAGTCGAGTTTTAGCCACAGATGAATAACTGCCAAATTTAAGGTGTCGAAACTTCTAAAATTATAGTGGTTCAAGTCAAGATAGAAAGATAACTATCTCAAGTTATTCAACTTAAGGCCTTCACCATATATAACCAATGGAAGATATTGCAAATCTAGTGGTTCAAGTCAAGATAGAAAGAATCCATCTCAAATCATTCAACTTCATGCCTTCACAATATGTAACCAATGGAAGATAAAACTGCAAATCGAGAACTATGCCACAGTGCAGCAAACAAAAAATGTATCCTCAAAAACAAAAAAGCAGGCAGGAAAGCCAGCAAAAAACAAGAAGTAACTTCTGTGAAGTTGAAGAACATTTTCACAATATTATTATAAAAGATAAAATAGTAAAGAGACAAGAAACTATTCTTGAAGCAACAAAAGTGATGAATGCTTACCAAGTAGCTTAAGAATATCAGTAAATGTAGCCTGCATATAACAAAGTAAACTTCCAGTTAAGCATCAAGTACTCTGAAGCACTGATAATTGAAAACCAGAACATCAAAGTATAGGTGAAAAGATTAGCTAAAAGCCTAGTGTAACTGTTTGAGTAGTAATAACAACATATCTTACCGTATTGAAATCCACCTCTTTGAATATTTCACATATGGCATCTCTAAGTTCATCATCACTTGGTCCCAATTTCTCCCCTTTAGCACTTCCCTTACCTTTCACAACCTTTTTGCCTTGACACACAAAAAGTGTCCAGAATAAGTCAGAAGTATTAACACTTGGAAGACTTCCTCTATTATAATATGACAGTTCAGCCATCACTGTTATTGTGATCAGCAAGCTACTTACTTATGAGACATTAAATAAATTCTAGAACAGAACAATTTCAGATGTTAGGACCATTGTATTAACAACCGAGCATCCACAACTGTGAAAACAATACACTTACGAATTACGAAATAAAGAATTACCAGCTCTTTCTTTCGAACCAGCTTTAGTTGGAGTTGAAGACTTCTTAACTGTTTTTTCATCCTTCTTGCGTGATGAAACCTTTTCAATGCGCTTTGATAAAGATTTTTTAGGTGCTCTTTTCGGTGGTGGACTGGCTTTATTGACAAAAGTAATCTTCTTGGTTTTTGCTTTTCCAGCAGATTCCTTTCTAGGTGCTACTGTAGAACTTCTTTTGCCTTTTCTTGTTTCCTCTTCGGACTCTTCTTCAGATTCATTTTTCTCCTCACTTTCAGAATGCTCAGGTACCTCAGTATCAGGCTTCTCCGAAATTCCATTTTCGTTTTCATCTTCTACATTTTCATCTTGTTCTTCCTCTTCTTCTTTCTCTTCATCCGATTCATCCTCTGTCTCAGGTGGACTCTTTTTGTTTGTTCTTGAAACATCTTCAGCCATCCTTCCACTCTAAAAATATGCCAAAATCATGTCAAACCAGAAAATGATTACAGGACAGGAAGTAAGAAAAATTAACAGAAGCAGAGAAGAAAAAGGTGAAAATTACAACAGAAAGTAAGAAAAATTAACAGAAACAGATGTGAGCAAGGTGAAAATTAGCCATTTCTCATGCCTCTCCATCTTGCAACATTAAAGAGTAACAACAAAAATCGGAAGAGAAAGTCAGGACAAGCAGAAAAAAGGGAATGTGACTATGAATAGTGGCAACTAGCTTACTGTTAGTGCTCAGTGATTTTGACAGTCATAAGGTTACCATGTAACTTCAACCATGCTACTAGAAGGACGGCCAGTATCCATGTAATTGGATATTTGTATCATTGCTGTCATGCTAATAAATAAAAATGTACCTTTGCTGAACGTTTTGAACTTTTGGACACCCTCTTCCGCTTATTGCTTTTGCTTCCCTGGCAATTCAATAAAATACTCCAAACTCAATTGCATGTCTTCCTGGAAAAAGAAATACTCCCCACAAATGGATCTATCAGTTTATTGGGGCCAACAAACCTTTTCTTTCTCTGCAAGCAACGCTGTAGTAGTGGCATGAGGGGCAACCAAAAAGTCAATCAACTTAGTAACAATGTCTTCCTGCAAGCACATTGTATGTTAAAGAACACATCCCAATTATCCAAATTAGAGAGCAAAATTTTAGTTTAAAATGCCAATTATCAAAAGCAGTTGTTGAAATGTAAATGAAGTTAAGCATCATCGCTGAAAAACATTAAAATTCAACACTGAGATTATTATATTCAGGCAAATTGGTAAATGCATATTCATCCAGACAACAAACCCACGAATTGGAACTTCTTGTTGAAATATAAAGTGGGAGTTTGTCCCACATTGGAGAAAGAGAGGAAAGAAGACCAACTTACAAGTCTAGTGGGCTGCTCCACCTATCACCAATTGGTTTTAGGATGGAAACTCACTTGGACTTGTATGTGGTCTAGCTTTCCTTCTCGTGTGGGCCTGTAGGCCCATTGTAAATTCTAACATGGTATCAGAGCGGGTTGCTCTTATGTTAGTCGTTAACACCTCGAAATGATAGATCATGTCACGTGTTAGACCCACACGTGACCCGTGTTGAAATATAAAGTGGGAGTTTGTCCCACATTGGAGAAAGAGAGGAAAGAAGACCAACTTATAAGTCTAGTGGGCTACTCCACCTATCACCAATTGGTTTTAGGATGGAAACTCACTTGGACTTGTATGTGGTCTAGCTTTCCTTCTCGTGTGGGCCTGTAGGCCCATTGTAAATTCTAACACTTCTAATTACCTGTTACAATAGCTAATTAGCTAGGAAAAAGTACAAATGTCAGAAAATGTCTATGTGCATGAGAGATCATTGGAAAAACATACTGCTGGCAACTTAACCGCTGGGCCATCAAAAAGTTGCAACTTCATGTATAATGAAAACACACCAGCCTACCTTCTTTGTAGTAGCCTTGGCAATTGATATGTCAAGAATATCACAGAACTCCAGTAACTTCTCTTTGTTACACTTATCAAATTTTTCTTTCACTTTGATCTTTTGCTTTTCCTGCAGTCAATGATCAAAAGACAGTAGAGATCAATTCTTCTTCAATGCAATCAATGATAGTGACAGCATTCCCCATCCAAATAACTGCTTATATGTTGCAAAAACATTTCTCAATGCTATGACTCCTTTACCTCATTTTCATGCCACACAAAACCAGAGAAACGGGATATATTGCTCTTGATCTGAACAGCCTGCAACAAGAAAAGAAATGAAGTTGTATGAAAGCAAGAAAAAGTATCTCGACCTTAGCAATTCAATTGAAAGCATCTAATGACCACAATGTTGCAAAACTCATGGTTTGTTTAAAACTTTGTTAGTACTGCCAAGAAATGGTCAAAACAAGGATTACCTTTCCTCTCCTTCCAAACAGAATTGAGTGTAGCAGTTTGAAGGTATCATCCATCTTCCTTCTTGATAACTTGAATGCCACTAGAAAGTAAAAACATCCGGAGATATCACTTCTTTCACAGCCAGACATTGGAAGATTTAGCGAACAGACTCAAAGGAATGAGGCATTTGCATGGTTGGGGAATTAACATACACTAATAGGTAAAGGAACTCATAGAAACTAAAACATAAAAGATGAGGCATTTGCATACATGGTGAACTGACATGAGTTAAAGGGTCTTTGGGGCTTATAAAAGACAATACAGAAAAGATGAGGCATTTACATACATGGTGAACCAACATAAGTTAGTACTGTTAAGGAACTTCAAACAAGAGACCAAAGCCTTTAAAATACCAATATAAAGCCCCAAAAACCTTTTCAAAAAGATCCTGTGAAAGAGAAAGAACAGATGGCATACCATTAGGTATATCCTTTAGAGGAGTGCCTCGGCCCTGCAATTTATAGATAAACCGCAATTAAGCTGACAATAATAATGACCCTGTGAATCCATATTACAAAGGAAACAAACAAAACACCTTCTGAATGTGGAATTCTTTTGCAGCATCTTTCTCTATGGAAGCCACAAGCCTTTCAACAGATTTCCGCTCGCGTTGTGGCCTGTGAGAAAAAGGGGTCTTTGGCTCCGTTTCCTTCTTCTCTCCTGCTGCTTTTTTCTTCCTATCAACTTTTCCCCCAACACTCTTCCGTTTCCCATGTCTCCTTGATACTTTCTCCTTATCATTTTCATCTTCATCCTCTTCTTCTTCTTCTTTGGACAACTTATCATCCTTATCTTCCAATTCTTTTTTGTTTTCCTCCTGATTTTCAGCCTCCTTATCTCCTTCTTTCCAAATATGTTCTTCCACTGCAGCAACTTTTGCTTCCTTCTCTTCATCACCTTCTTGCTTTTCTTTCACTTGTTTGATCTCATCTTCCTTTGGTTTGATGTCATCATCCATTCTCTCAGTCTCAACTTTCTCACCACGATCTTTATCTTCTTCCATTTCTTTGACACCATTATTTTGTTCATCATTTCTGTCTATAACTGCTTCCAAAGAATTCTCGGATGCAACCGTCCCATTTGTCAATGCCTCTTGAATTTGTTCATCTGATTCTTTCTCCCCCATTGCAGGATCCAATGTAATGCCCAAGCTTCGATAGAAACTCAGCTCCCTTCAGTCCAATGACTAGTTTAAAAGGCTCTGTTCAAAAGAATCACAGCTCTCAGTGTCTGAAGCCGTCAAATTTACCACTACAGAAAGTCCAATACCGTCAGTGGGAGTATGTATCATAATTTGCATGGTTCATCCAGTTCGCAGACAATTAATGCAACATATTTTGATTCATAATATCCAATTGGTCTCCAATATCTACAATTCCTTGAAACAAAATCAATTCCAAACTAATACATAAATAGTTACCAAAATAATTACTCAAACTAATGACTACAACTAACACACAAGAGAAAGATACTGCTTGACAATCATATATTCACCCAAAGGTCATTCCACAAGGTAGACATTTCACACAGATGAACAAGAACCTGAACAGACACATCAAAATCCTATCTTTGTTAGTGGA
The DNA here is from genome assembly GCA_027563845.1 of Erythroxylum subrotundum. Classification (NCBI taxonomy): domain Eukaryota; kingdom Viridiplantae; phylum Streptophyta; class Magnoliopsida; order Malpighiales; family Erythroxylaceae; genus Erythroxylum; species Erythroxylum subrotundum. The sequence goes on from JAOQMQ010000196.1 coordinate 33,378,940, forward strand.
AAATCGTAAAAAATGGACAGTAAGGAACAAATGAAAAATAAAGAACAAAGAATGAACCTTTAAGTGAAAATTTGGAAATGAATAGCAAAACCTCAGAGTAATTAACCTGACGCATGGTTTTACAAGCTGAACCAAGAAAGAACATGTTCATATTCGTATTCGTATTCCACCACCCATTATCCCAGAGGCTTCAATCCAACAATGCCCACAAGCATGGAAATGAGAAGAGAATATTCAATTAAGTCCAAATGTAGAAAGTTGAAACCCAGAAACTGAAAACTTTCTTCACCTACACTTCAAGCCATCCTTGCCCAAAAAAAAAAAAAATCAACACTATTATGAGAGATCGAGAGAGAGAGAGAGAGAGAGAGAGAGGTCACAGCTTGTTGAAATGAGAACTCAAATGTTAAATTTTACTTGACAATGAAATCCGAAAGTTTAAGGGAATACGCTACTTAATAAGCACAGTGTTTAGCAATATTCAGTTCCCACAAGCATGACTCCAGAAAATCTCAAAACTGAAGTCCACAACGAAAATCAGTTCTCGAAGTTTTCTCAGCAAGAAAACGCACATAGAAACTTCAATTCATCCAGAATTCACTACCAGGAAAACAGAGAATTTTCAAATCAATCCTTCAAATCCTAACACAAGAACCAAACTCAACACTACACTCAAAATGAACAAAAAGCAGCAATTTGGAGATAAAGCAACCAAAATTTGTAATCTTCAAGTTTTCATTTTCACGAAATGGATAGCTAATACTGAGTTGAATTGAGCTTTATGAACATAAAAATTTTAGGAAAAAAAAGTTCATTTCAAATCACACAAGATAGGGGACCCAACTGCGAAATTCTAGTCCATTTCATGCATTTTCGAAGCAGCCATGCAAGAAACTAGAAAGCAATAGACTAAATAAAAAAAATTGCCAACAAACAACCGAAAAGACCAAAACTTTCTAAAACTTACCCTAGGAACCCTAATTTGCTATACTCGAATTTAATACTAAAACCCAGAAAAAAAAAGAAACACATTTTTAAAACAGAAACACAAACAGTCAAACAATTAGAAACTTACAGATAGAATATTTAAGCAGTCGAACTTTCTTGATCGAGAAAAAGCTCCAAGGAGAGAGATTTGAAGCTCTCTCTCTTCTTTTGCAGCGTCGTTTTGCTATTAATGATTCGTCGTTTCACGTTTCTCGCTATATCCTCTAAAGAGGAGATGTTTTAGAGTTCGGACTTGAAATCCGGATTTAAAAAGCAGTTTTAAATGCCACGTAGGACGGAACTGGGGAGACAAGTTCGATATTGTGATGCACGGCTGGGATTCATTGCTATGAGAATCTGGGGATTGAACGGCTGCGATCTGATATTCCTCCAACAGTCAGGATTTGGCATCTTGAGGAGTGGTGGGACCGACAAGATGAAGAGCCAAAAACAAGTTTTTGGGAGGAGCGTGGGGTCCATTTGCATTAAATTCCACAGTTTTTGTTTACATTGCTTTCAACTAATTTTTTATGATTTGGTTTGTATTCATTTGGGTTTGGGTCCAACGCTTTGACAAGCCCTCTCAATAATTATTAATAATACACATTAATTTATTAATCATCCATAGAAATGATTACCAAATTATCCCAAGGAACACTTCACTAATAAAAAACTTCAGATTTAAGGAGATGTTATGAAAGCACTGACGAAGTTATTTGAGGCTCAGTGGTGCACTAAGCTCCCAAGATTTAAAAAAATAAATATTTTTAATTTTTAATTTATATATATATATTTCAAAATCTTTGATAACTGAACAAGACCCTCTCTTGAAATGTGTCGCGTCGCCATCGTTAATATGATTTGTGAAAGATTATATGAAGAGGGGTGTTCCAAAATTTTTCTTTCACATGGAGGTGATTAGACATTAACCCCACAAGGTTTTGAACAAATTTCAAGGATAGACCAATAACAATAGCGACATGGAGAGCAGTCATGGGCTTTTCAGTGACATCGGCAGTTATTGAATTAGGATCTTCCTTAAAAAAGTTAGATGCGGTGGTCCAATCACCTTCAATGGCAGCTTTGTACAGTGACAAGTAACGATCGACACGAGGAGGTAAGACAAGGCTAGCATGTCTGACCGTTTTTCTTGACTTTTTGTTCTTCCTTCATGTCTATTTTTATATCGACAAGTTTTATAATATTTATTCCACGACAAGATTTAGGGATGTTTCAACGAATGCATGTATGACCGTTTGATCAATAAGTTAACTAAGTTGTTGCAGTAGGGAATGAGTTTTTGAGGCTTATGAATAGTAGGGAATATATATATATATATATATATATATATATATATATATAAGAAAAGGAGATC
>JAOQMQ010000196.1:33386931-33405515 GCA_027563845.1 Erythroxylum subrotundum
AGAGTAACATTTTATATCACAGGGTTTAATTAGCTACTTCCGTATAACACAGGGGTTGCTACAGCACTTTTGTCTATCCTAATTCTATCACATAAAAGTCAATAGATCTTTCATTTTTATTCTTAACATGATCTCTAACTCCTTTTTTAATTTTAATATTTAGTAAAAGAACCAAATACTATATGTGTAAGCATTGAAATTGAGATTTCATTTTAGTTCCAATCCTAAATGTAAATGTAAAATTTGGAAACATTTTTGGGAAAGTTGTAACAAAACGCAGAAACCTCACCTTCCTTTAAGACAACATAATCTTGAAAAACAACCACTTTATTATTATTGCATGAAGTGCACGACGTGATGATTAGGCCTAGAAAGGAAGCTATGTGTTCCATACTTTTTTTTATTATTATCTTTGTGTTTGATATGTCTCAGACTAATCAAATTAGTTAGTAAGTAGCTCTCCTTGATGCTTTATCGAGGAAAAAAGGTTCATCAATTAAAACTCACTCGGACATTACATTATTGTCCTCAAATCAAACCACTAACTAGATGATACCATTTTTATAGTATCATAAGAAGTAGGATGAAAAAAGTCTTAGAAGATAAGTGGGGCGGTTATAATTTAGAATTTTATCACAAACAATCATGTTTAATCTCAAATCAGCTTTTGTCATTATTGTTAATCATTATACTTAGGGATGGCTAATTTTTTTAAAATTAAAAGTGTAAAATAACTTCTTTTTTTATTGAGTCAGACTCTGAGTTGTCCAGGCTCAGGTTTGCCCGAGGCCTAAATCTTCTATACAAAACGATGTCGTTTTCTTTAGAAAAGTTGAACCTCGGACCAATTTGGACCTACTTTAGCCCATAAACGCCTATTCAAAATACCTAAATTTAAGTTCACGAGTCAATTCATTGTCGTCCATAATTATACTCACCAAAAAATAAATAATAAAGCTAATTAAAAATAACAACAAGATAGATAATTGTAGGTAATTTTCATAACATATCAGTTTTTTTAAAGTGGGGTGGATAAATTTTTTTGAGTATATATAATAATTTGTTAATAATATATGTCAGATGAATCACTTAAAGATTTAAAATTAATTAATAAGTTTAATCCAAAATAATTATTAAGACGTACGAATTTGATCCCAACCCTTGAAAATATTTAAAGATTTATCACAACTCAAAACCTGTATACAGTCCCTATGATCCGCTTGATTCTCTTTTTCCTCCTTGTGGCAATGATGCGTTGGAGTGTAATGAGAAAACTTAAATCCCTACATTGACAATTATGCCTTTGGAACTTGAAAATTGCTTGATCATTGTTGCAATTTACGAATAAACCCTTTGATTTATGACTTTGCAGCTACAGTTTCTCACTAACCATAGTTGGGAAGCAACTATATAACATTGATATTAGCCAATGAGAGTGGTGACACCTAATTAGAGGCCAAAATTTCAAGGCCAGGATGGTGACTAAGATATCTTTGAGGCTGTGTCATGTTCAAAGTCTCCATAAGGTCCTACTATGAAACTGACCAATTCGAATCCACTTGGTCTGTTTGCTTCTAAGAAACATGGTAGTAATGGTGCCTGGCATTACCTGCCAAAAATTAGCTCCAGTGCAATGGGGCTCCACTCCGTGTAAGCTAGAAAGCATGCTGTGTGATAAATGGACTATTATCATCATACTTCTATGGTCTAGCTACAGACAATCCACAATGGGTCATTATTACTTACTGTTGTTGTCTATGCCGAAATTTCTAACTTAGTTTTGACCATGTATTGGATTACTCATTTTGCATTGGAGGGCTTGTTTTCTCTGCTCCTTTCACCTCTTAGAAAGTAACCCTTTGATCAAAATTTTCACTTGTTTATGGACTTTGATTGACTTTGTCTAAGAGGGAATGAAAAAGCAAACTGTAAGCAGATGCTGTAGATTTTGGTCACTGTGTTCTTGTGTTGGGTGGGTTTCTTGTGTCATGTGGAGAGCACATATTGGTTGCACACTTGCACTTGCACATGGACTTGACAACTCCAATGCTTCGACCTTGCAATACCATTAGTTTTATTAGTCATTTCTAGAGATTTAGTTTGCAGATAGGAACAGGCTGTGAATCCGAAGCTCTGGCAGAGGGAAGGAAGCACGGTGATTTTAGAACAAGAATTCACTACAAGGAGCCCCCTCGTCTTGTCTATATCCAACCAGTTCCTTATATTAATCTTTGACGGTTCATTACAGTATATGGTTGTATGGTTTTTAATTTCTTTTCTACAAGCTACCCTCAAGCAGCTTCCACATCCACTTCTGTTCTTTTAGTTTGTTGAAACCCTTTCAGGAGCAAATCCTTTAGGCCTATCTTCTTAGATTGAATTTAAAAGCTACTTTTGGTCCTGCAAATGGGAAATAGAGATGAGAACCAAACCTGCACTTTCATGCTTTCCTCCAAGCTCTCACTGCTTTTGCTTCTTGTCTTTGTTTCTTGTCTAGTTTTCCCTTGTTTCCTCACCTTTGGTTTGTCTCCTGTCCTTCTAATGATGCTTATTCTGCTTTTATCTTCCATTTTCATCTTCACTTTCTCAAAGAGAAAGACCATTCTTGTTAAGGATACAAGCCAAGATGAAATATCCAAATGCTGTCCAACTATGCAACTGGAGATGGAGGTTAGCAAGGACCTGAACGCAGATAAGGACACTGCTACTTCTTTCAAGAGTACTGATCATTCTGAATGTTGCCTTGTGGATGAGCATCAGGTTGAATCAACTGAATTAACATCAGGAAGTGAAAGCAGTGATAGTTTCTTAGCTAGTGAAAACCTTGAGTTCAGTTGGATGTGCTCGAGTAATATTGGTCAGATTGAAACAATTTCTGAGAGCTCATGCTTGGATGAGGATGAGAATAACTTGATCGAGATCAGTCTCCCCGAGAAAAACTCAGTCAATACTCATGAAGAGTCAAAGCAAAAGCTGCAGTCAAGTAAGGTTGATTGCTTTCCTGAATCCATTTTCAGGCAAAAGGGTTTTGTGGAGCTACTAGAAGAGATTGAAGAGGCAACTGAGGAAGAGAACCTGATAGAGATTGACCTTTCTATGGGCTTCATCAAGTAACCAGCGTTTTCCTTTTTCTTTTGAAAAGATAGTAAGCAGCGTTTTACATTACAACATTAGTAAAACTTCACGTAAACCCCATGTTCACACCAGGTTATAGGTTCAGGGCTCTTAAAAAGGATTATATAATATATCTTGTTACCCCCCTGCTTTCAAGTTTAAAGATGGGCCAACACCATAAGTAAAAGTAAAACAGCATTTAATTTTTCGTACACTAGTTTTCTTATGCAGCAGGACCATTTCCATAATGGAACTTATTCACGGCTACTAGATTTTGAAGTGGAAGTTGGCATTGAGACTCTTGTTATCAAGAAGTAGAAATTGATCCTAAGTAAAGAATACTCTCAAACTTTTATGATGCTTGGATCATTGTCGAAATTGAATGCTCACGGGCCATATTTGGCAAATAGCGAATTGTATTATGCTTACAGGCTATCTTTGGCAAACAGCGAATTGAATTAGTTATTAGCTGATTCTATCAGCAGTTAGTTGATAGTTAATTATATCAGCTGATTTGACCAGCGAATAATATCAGCTATTTATTAAAAATATTTAGTAAAATTATCTGTTTAATATTAGTTGTTGATGTGCAAAATAACTTATGAGGATATGATTTAAAAAAAATTATAAGGGCATGAATATTATATTTCTTAGTATTTCGTTGAATATTCTTATAAAAATTTAAATATTTAATTTTACAAAAATTAAGTTTATAATTTTAATAATAATAATAATAATAATAATAATAATAATAATAATAATCCAATATTAAATTCTTTATTAATATGAATGATGTAGCGAGCTACATCATATTAATATTTTTTATATAATATGTATAAATTTTATTATTTAATAAATTAAAAATATCTATAATTATAGTATGACAAAGATACGATATATATTATAATTCAAAAATTATGAAAAAATGGTATAATTAGTTTTTTACCTATTAATTTTTGGTTGATCGTCCAAAAAGTTCTTCTTACGGAGATTTTAGAAATTAACTTATTAGGATTAAATAAGTTAATTAATAAACTATTCATTAAATACATTAGTAATTTTTTAAGATAGTCAAAAAAATTAATTTTTAGTTAATAAACTAAAAAATAACTGATAAGGTATTTGCCGAAGCCTCCGTGGACACAAGTGGAAGAGGCTGCGACCGTCACACAATCTTTTGAAAAAGTTTTCTTCATCACGTTATTGTGTCCCTTGATTAGAATGTTGGAATGTCGTAACCCCTATCGACGTCGAGAAACTCTAGGCCAGTCGCTGTGGTATCAGACCACGTTGAGACAGAAACTGAGAATCATAAAACTTGCTCAGACGCCTCATTCTATCATCACAAAGGACTCTAGCAAATTGTGTGACTAAGACCAATCGACTTTCACAGCTCCAAAACAGTTAATGGCTGATGAAATCTCCACGAAGAGGCCATCATTCTTTAAAAGATACCTACAAAATAGCTCAAGTCAGGTTTCAGTTTGAGCCCCATTTTTGGTTTTCCCACTGACGTGAAATTCAAAATGCCACAAAGTCTTGAGCATGCATCTGACGGGATAAAAAACTTGATATTAGACATTTTTCGAGAGTGAACTGCCTCAAAATGTTCCAACTGACAATTAAACAAAGAAACCTACTGGCTATATTCTTTCTGAACATTAATAACAAGATCTTGAAGAAAATAGAAAACATTAATAACAAGATCTTGAAGAAGGCTATAGTAGGCCTTCTTCTAGATCTAAACCCCTACATTATGGAAGCAACGTGATTAGAAGCTCCACTATTTAACCACCAAGAACTTGATGTGATTATAACAATATTGGATTCATGAATCATAAAGGCCGAGGAGTCAGGGACGGATCCAGAAATTATTTTGAGTAGGGGCAAAATATTTAAAGTACTCTTATATTATTGAAAACTTTTTAATTTAAATTATTATTTTAAATTTTAATTCCATTTAAAAATTAAAATTTTGCCCCCATTAATTTAATTGATGACAAAAAAATAATTATTATTATTATAGATATATTAAGATATCAAATAAAAAATAAGATCTAAGCCCATCTATTTTTATTCATAAGGACATCTAGGGTACTTCTTTTATCCCTATTATCACTAGTGCTAGATGGTTTGTACTGTTTTTGTTCATTTTTATGACTTTATATGCTACGATTTTTTGTCTACAATGATAAATCTTATCTTGCGTTTTCACTAAAAGTCTAAAATAATGTAAAGATTAAAACTGTACCGATTCTATTACAACTTACAAGAACTCATCTCTAAATTATACACACTACACATTCTTCTAAAGAAAAGAAATGGGAATTTATCTATCAGCACTAGAACGGGGTGAGACCTGTGGGGGAATCATTTCCACATTTGCGTTTAATATAGATTATTGCTTTTCACTTTGGGTGTGGTAGTCCTTGTGGAGTTAGGGGAAGAAAATGCAAAAAGCCAAAAAGTAGTGTGATACAGAAGCCGAAAGGTAGAAAAATTTGGGAAAAAAAAAGTCAATTAAGCATGTAGTTTTTATCTCTCTATTTGTAGGCTTTTATTTAAAAAAATCATGGGCTCAAATAATAGTAATCTTAATAAAAATAGATGGACTCAGATTTTATTTTTTATTTGATATCTTAATATATCTATAATAATAATTATTATTATTTTGTCACCAATTAAATTAATGGAGGCAAAATTTAAATTTTTTATGAAATTAAAATTTAAAATAATAATTTAAAATTAAAAATTTTTAGATGCAGTGGGGTCAAGTGGGGGCTTCATCCATGCGAGGAGTTACCTGAACCTTCCAAGTGGGGGCTTCGGCTGCTGGGGTTTAGCCTTCCCCTTACCCTTCGCAGCTGCATACATAACTGAATGAGGAGAGCTCCTGATCTTCTCCTCTACTGCAGCACACTAGGAAATCAAAACATTGATGTCCCAGATCTCCTCCTGCGAGATGTAGGAGGTGACCAACATCTCAAACTCCTGAGGAAGAGTGTTTAGTGTCTGATGCACTATAAGCGAGTCAGTAATCAGTATATCCAGTGCCGCCAATCCAGATGATATACTCCTGAACGCCTCCCTCTCCAGTGTACCTTATGGAGAAAAGTTCCTTGATCAAGGCACTCTACTCAGCATGAGAAGAGACCTTGTACCTCTAGGATATGCTGTCCATGAATTCCTACACCACAGTCGTGTCCGCCAATCCACTTAACAGATGATCAGGTATCGACCTCTTAATGGTCAAATAACACATCCTATTTGACCTTTCTCAAGTCTCCATCGCTGCTCTGTCAACTTCTGAGCTGACATTTGTAAGTGGGGAAGCCCTCTTTACGTGCACGGTCATGCTGACATTTGCCATCTCCAACGCAAACTCTACGTCCTTCTTCCACTTCTTGAAGTTGAAACCATTTAAGGTTTTCAATGGTGACGACATTGTTGTTGACTGAGAAGGTGACTGAAAAATAGAAAAGAAAATGTAAAAATCAGTATAAATGCAAGAAAACAACGATACTCAAAGCATTAAAGCAATATCCCTATTGAGAATCCGATCATACATATTATAAAACACTTTTGAGCTAAATATATAATATATATGATTAGATCCCCACATAAAAGTGATTAGAGTACAAACTATCAATTCTCATGATACTACTACCTTTGGGTTAATAGATAATTTAAGCAACGACTTTCCTCTATCAAATGCCTTTATGAACATCTCAAAATATTATGTAAGGCCAACACCTTTGGGCAGAATAACCAAACATAAGGTCAGAGATATCCCTAAACATGTGAGCATAACAATCCAAAATACTGACTTGAAAGACCACTTTGGTGACTACATTCTCATCAGTACCCTAGAAAGTCCACACACACAAGAGATACAACTTTATGTCATCCTCACATTCTATATAGGCATAATGTATGTGAAAATCAGTCATAAATGAAAAAACTAGGTTCACAATTGAATAATCAAATAATAATACTGAAAACATTGTCTTTAAACTTTATTTGAGAATTTTAAAAATAAAAAATCTCAATAAGAGTGCTATCGTATTTTCCCGAATACCAAACCTACCGCACGAGACATAAAACTTTAAGTGTCTCCCTTATGTGTTGTTCGGTGTATGAAATTGCACTCAAAATTTGCTTTAAAAAGGTTTAAAAACTTTTCCGGAATCCAATTACCAACGTAATAAATCCAAAAAATTAAAAAAAAATCGCTTTAAAAAATTCCCCGACCTTGAAACTGACCCAAAAGGCCTCGGGATAGCTTTATGGAAATTTCTAAAATTTTGTGTTTTTTTAAATCACTGTAGCAGAGGTCGTATACTGACGTGGGTGTCGTGTCGGTGCGCATGGCAGGAGCCGCATGTGTGCCCCATATGCGCGCTAGATGCGTATGGCACATGTGCATCACGCGCCGCCCACGTGCCTACTGTACAACGCATGTGCTGCAAGCTCTGACATATGTCCCAAATCCTGCGGTCCACGTGTCCGACCGGATGGCACGCGCCTGCTTCCCCATGCCCGTGGGAGCATGCACCGCGTGTGGCGCGTGCAATGTGTGTGGTGCCACTTGGTGGCAAGCGATGCACACGCCAGCCGTACAGCCACTCCCCTGACACTTGTAGCAACGTTGGGTGCATTGCGTCGCCCTCTAACGGGGAGGGCAATTTCCACGTCTCGGGATGCAATTTTTTGCTCCGTTTAGCCTATTTTGACCTGTTTTTCATAGCTAGCCTTATGTATACTACTTTAACGTAATTATATACGTTAAAAAATAAAAAAACAAATCAAAAACTGGAGAAAACCATATTGAATGAAAACCAAAAAAACCTTCATTTCCGTCAACCCGATCACGTAGCCACTCTAATACCACGTGTAATACGTAGCACTAACCCTATTACATACCCAAGATCATACATGAAAGGGTAAAAACAAAGGAAATGTAGAATACCTGATTTCGATTCCATTCCAAGTTTCGAAGCAATTTTTGATGCCGAAACGAGCTCCGATCCTCCCGGGACAGTTGAGGAAGTTGTTCACCGACACTCGGTTTAGGCCTTTCTATAATTTTCTCAATACACAAGCTCTCTTAACGGGTCAGAGAACCGTATGCTTACGATTGATATGAGTAACTGCAGAAGACCTTAACCTTTATATAGCTTCGATATCGGACTTTCCAATCATAAGGCCAATATAGACTAGGTCTACACTGGAATAGATCCATTTTCGACCCATTAATTTAGATCATTTATTGAACCACTTTATTACCCTTATCTGGATCGAATTACATAACTTAACCGATAATTTATTAAAAGCCAAAATTACAATTAATAGTTGTTTTCTTAACAGGAAAAAGACAAAAATGTCCTTAAGGGCAAAAATGTCTAATAGAAACAAAATGGGAGAGATCGTATAACTTGTTTTTTTATATAAAAGGAAATTAACCGAAATAGATTACATAACGAGTCGAGGGAAACAGGTCCCCGTCATATCCTCTGTAAGGATAAAGTGGCACCCAATGGGTGTAGTATCAAAATAAGTGACCCCAACATCAAAATGTTCTGCATAGTTGGCAAGCCAGTCGGTGCATCTGTTGCTCTCTTGATAAATATGTCGATGAACAATAGTCCAGTTCCAGTGACACAGTTTGTTGATTCCTATGACTATAGGATTGAGGGCCTTTGATCGGGTGGCTATGGAGGAAAGCATATTGATCACTGCTGCCGAATCCACTTCAAGGCGGTATCCCAGATTCCATGCGAGTGTGAGCCTAGTAAAAACTGTCCAAAGTTTCGTGAACACCAATGAGCACCATCCTAGGTTTTGTGCGAAGCTTCCAAGCCAGTTGCCTGTTGTATCTCGTATAAGGCCACCTTATGTGGTTGAGGATGAGGAACGTTTGCTTGCTCCATCTGTATTGAGTTTCACCCATCCCATAGGAGGTTTGGGCCAATCGATAAATTGCTCTTGGCGAGGGCGAGGACCGATGCCAGCTCGACTTTGCCACTCAGTTGCCTTGTGGATCAGACCTACATAAGACAAAATAAGATAATTTGGTAAGGAAGGCCAAGTAAAATGTTCATCTAAGAGGGTCTTTATTTCTCCATGTCCACAGGAACCAACAAGTAGTTCTAAAAAGGATCGACCAGTCCTGCCCTAGTACTCGCCAGTGGTGTTGGAGATTTTTAATGAGCCATTCCCAATTTGGCATAGTGAAGAAGTCGTGAGGAATTATGTGTGGAGGAAAGGTGTTCCACACTTGGCGGGCTTTGTCGCAATCTCGCACTGCTTGAATTGAGGTTTCATTGAGTCGACAATGGTAGCAAGCTCCGTCCGTAGTGAAATGCTTACAGACGCGTTATTGGTTAGTGAGTAACCGATCGTGTGCAAGGAGGCATAAGAAGGAGCGAATGCGTTGGGGCCCTGTCATTGCCATATTTCCTTCCAAACCCCATAAGGAGGGGCATCTTCCTCTTCCCTGAGCATGGCATAAGTGGAAGCTACAGTGAATTCTCCAATGTCAGAATTTCCCCAGATTAGCTTATCGTGTCCTAGGTAGGGCTTTAGGGGAAACGTACTGGCTATTGCCCTACAAATCAACGTCAGAAGATACGATTGAAACGCACCCCGTTGCCAATTACCGTCAACATCCACAAATTGATCGACACTGAGGTTAAGAGTGGAAGCAGGGACTGGGGATATAACATGGGTAAGCAAGGGTCCTACTCTAGCAATCCACGGGTCAGTCCAGAAGCGAGTGCTAGTATCATCGCCGATCATCCATTTCATACCCTGTAGAACGAGATGCCAAGTTGCCTTTAAGCTCTTCCATATCATTGACCCCCTTTTTGCCTCTAAAGAGGTGGGGATATTGGTGGCATCAAAACTATATTTTGCAGAGAGAATTCTGACCTATAGAGCATGAGGCTTAGTAATCAGAGCCCAACCTAATTTCGCTAATAAGGCGTCGTTGGTTTCGCGAATTTTTCAAATGCCAAGACCCCCTATTTCTTTCGATTTGCAGACTTCGTCCCACTTGACTAGGTGAGTCCTCTTTTTGCCATTTGACGCACCCCACACAAATTGTTGCATCAGTTTCTCCAGTTCATCACACACACTGCGCAGTAACCGGACCGTCTGCATTGTATAACTGGGAAGGGTCGCGATAACTGATTAGGCCAAAGTTATGCGTCCTGCCAAGGCCAAAAGATGGGTTGACCATCCGGATAGGCGTTGATGAACCTTATCAAGGATGTATTGATATGTTCTTTTATTGGCTCGTTCGTGCAGTAAAGGAACTCCTAGATATCGTTCGAGGTCATTTGTCTGTTTGAATTTCAGGGCTCTTCTTAACAACTTAGTCATCAGATGAGGAATATTTTTGGAATAAAAGCACCTGGATTTGTCTTTACTAACTCATTGTCCTGAGCCGTCATAGAAAGAATTAAGGATGTCCTGGATAACTAAAACTTGATCGATGGAGGCTTCGGAGAAGAGGATGAGATCATCCGCAAAGAATAAGTGAGTAAGAGGTGGTCCAGTTCTGCTTAACTTGATTGGTTTCCATCTTCCTTGTGTCACTGCTTGAGTGATGGAGTGTCCCAAGCGTTCCATACATAGGACAAAAAGGTAAAGCGAGATGGGGTCTCCCTGTCGTATACCTTTGGATGATCTGAAGGCATCGCTGAGTTCCCCATTCCAGTTGACTTAAATGGAGACCGTGGAAATGCATTTCATTATGAGATTAATCAGCGACGCCGGAATCCCGACATCGATTAGGGTATCTTGAATGAATTTTCAAGACAGCATATCATACGCTTTTTCAAGATCTAATTTTAGAGCCATTATCCCTTTTGGTCCCGATTTCCTTTTCATGGTATGAATGACTTCTTTGGTGATGATGATATTATCCGTAATCAAGCGCCCTGGAATGAAACTGCATTGGTTCGGAGCTACCAGATCATCGAGGTGAGGTTTAAGCCTATTCGCAATGATCTTAGTAATGGCTTTATATATCACCGAACATAAAGCAATAGGCCTAAACTGCTTAATTGATGTGGGTGACGGAATCTTAGGAATAAGGACCATGATGGTTCGATTGACTTTAGATACCCAGTCTTCATGTCTAAAAATTCGCTGAATGATAGAGTTAGGGACGGGCCGATAGTATCCCATTGGGATTGGTAGAAGAAAGCAGTTAAGCCATCGAATCTAGGAGCCTTATGCGGATTCATGTTGAAGAAAACTATCTTGACTTCATTGGGACTGAGGGGTCGGGCCATATCAGCATTGGCGTGCTGCGGGAGGGGAGGGAAATGGCCATGTAACTGCTGGTTTGTGTGCTGCTGTGTTTCGGCTATATATAATTCCTCGAGGTAATTGTGTGCTAATCGTTTGAGGCCCAGTGTATCTATAATCACATTTCCATTTTCATCTTTCAAGGAATGAATCCTCGCTTGTCTTTGTCTGGTCTTTGTGATTGCATGGTAATACTTTGTATTCCTGTCTCCCTGTCCTAGCCATTGGCTTCTGGATTTTTGGTGCCAGTAAAGTTCTTCTTGGTAGAGGGTCTGCTCCAGTTCCGTCCGTAGGTACTCCTCAAGATCTTGGAGGGAGGTCGAGTCTGTATCTTCTAGTTGTTTCTGGATACCTTCGAGTCTTGCCATAAGTCTCTTCTTTTGATGGAAAATGTTGCAAAATGTGTTAGTATTCCAAAGCTGAAGCTTTTCCGAGAACTTTCTGATTGCGCCACTAAAGTCATAACTGCTTGGTTCCCAATGGGCCGCTACAAATTGATCAAATCCATTATGAGTTAACTAGGCAGATTGAAACCTAAATGGCCTAATTGTCGCAGGAGAAAAAGCGCTATTATTAAGAATGATGAGGAGAGGCCGATGATCAGATTTCAGGAAAAGAAGGTAAGTCACAGTTGTATTGTGGACAGCAGAATGCCAGGCGTTGGAACAGAAGGCCCGGTTTAATCTAGCGAGTGTTTGCCCTCTCCTCCAAGTAAATCTTGGCCTTGAAAATCCAAGATCGTGAAGATTACAATTGTTCACACAGTCCCTAAAGTGTGGATTGACAGTAGATTAGAGTCGAGACCCTCAACGTTTGTCTATGCTCTCTAATTTGGCATTAAAGTCCTCGCCCAACAGCCAAGGTTTAAAAGTGATCCTAACAATTTGCTGCAGATACTTCCACAAAAATTTTTGTAATGAGTATGTAGGACTAGCATAAATGGCAGTGAAATCAAAAGACAATTGGTTCCAGTCAATACTGGCATGAACAAATTGTCGGTGAGCTAGCAATATTCGAACCACAATGTTAGAATTCCAAAGAAGCCAGATACCTCCCGAAAAGCCTTCGGCTTTCACCTGAAATGAGTGGGCAAATCCCAAACTCCTAATAACCTTCAGCGCTCGGACCCCACTTATTCGTGATTCTACCAAAACAAACATACGCGGTTTATGAATGCGAATATAGTTCTTGATGATTGGCTTGAAGGTTCTACCTCCAGTCCCTTGACAGTTCCATACTAAGATCGACAAAAAAAGGGGGATAGAGAGGAATATATATTCTGTGGGAGGGTTGACTCTCGTGTCAGTTGGCTCTCGACCCTGAGTGGTCAATTGTTCATGTGTGGTCTCCTCCATCTAGGTATCTGATTCGCTAGTAATTTCATTTGCTACCGCTGAAACGGGGTCTGGATTAGGTGGTCTTGGTGGAGGTATCATATGTTTGTTGCTGGTCGAGGTCGAGGTCGAGGTCGAGGCTGTATAAAGGCCTTCTTCATTGGGGTCTTCCTCCATGGCCCTGCAGCCTAATTCCTCGTGTATAGGTAGAATGATTGTTTGGTCTTGTAGTATCACCTCTGCATGGGATGGGATCGAGAGGGCCATGTGATTAGTTATCGGGCTTTGGGTCTCTTGAGGAATGGGCTTAGTGGACGACATTGGGGTATGTGGGCTGGAAAGGTCCTTGGGCTGGCGTGGAAGCTGACCTTGCGGGTCCATGGGCTGTGGGTTAGTGGGCTGGTCCATTTCCTTACATTGGTGGAGGGTTTGCGCTGCCGTTGTGGTATTATGGCTAAATGATCCAGTTTTGCCATTCATCATCGAGCGTTTCGTCCGAGCTTCCCTCATTTGCGTCTGGTTTACGGATATTTTCCTGATTTGATTGTGCATCGTCGTATTGAAAGTTGGGAGGTGAGGATGTTCCTCAGTCGTTGGGAGAGGGGATGTACTGGGTTCTAACGGCTCTAATTCTGTCAAAGCTGAGTATCTCGAGCCCTGCAGATCTACGATGGAGATGTTGGTGTGACGATCTTGTCTGAGTACCGTTAGGGTGGGCAGCGGCCGACAAGGCCTTCTTTATACTTGCATCCATGTCCCGAACCCCACTTGACTGGTATTTCTTGTTGACGATTCTTCACTGCTGGCTGGAAGGGGGTTCGTCATCTGGCCTTCTGATGTGGGTGCAGAGTCGGGTTGAACTGAAGGTCGTGCGGGGCAAGTCAAAGCTCCATGTCCGACCATGCCACAGCTGAAACAGATTTGGGTAGGCCCTCGTAGGCTAGCTTTATGAGTTCCCCGTCTAATTCGACAATGGATCTAAAAGGGGAACTGAGGTTGATGTCCACAACGACCCTCGCGAATTTGCCCCAGTGAGTTTGTTGTGTATTGCTATCAATTTTGACTATGCGACCCACCAAGTTGCCGAGGGCAGTGAGAATCGAGGGGCGATACTGGGCGACAGAGAGATCAGGGAATCTCACCCACGCTACCACATACGTGATTTTTCCTGTGGAAGGTCGAAAGTCCGGGTGCCATGGTTGAACTGAGAGGGTGTGGCCAGAAATAATCCATGGTCCCTGTGTAAGAGTCTGGATGTAGTCTTCCTCCTCCATAAAATTGATAAGGTAAAATTCATTGTCTAGGTCGACAATTTTCATGACCTGTAGGTTTCCACATTGTGATCAATCTAGACTTAAGCATGTTAAATCCGATTTTGCGTCCTAGGAGTTTGATCACTATTGCGTTTGCCCATGCTTTGTCTAATTTTCCTTTGAATGTGTTGGACAATTCTATTCCCACTCCAAATTTTCCTTGTATTATCGATATATCACCCTCTGTTATTTCTATGGGTTCTTCTTCTAGCCAATCAAAGTCCCTTGCGCCCATGCTAGATTCAGAAATTCCTGTGACCTCCGCATTATAGTTAGGTTGGGTGCCCAGAACAATAGGGGTTGGAGGAGGAGGGTCTTCGTCCCTTTCTCTCGTGCGAACTTTTTTCGCCGCATATCCATTGTATGAGTTATGTTGAGAGTAATTTTTCCTTGTTGAGGCAAGCAGCCACGCGATCAGCTCAAAGCGAACTGTTCTTTCGCCTTTTACTAAAGAATATCGCGCGCTAACCGCAAATAGTGTCACACGCCTATTTTTGGAGGATGGACCTATGTCTGGTTACTTTTATTGCAAAAGTTTCGTAAAAGAAAGAAAACTAAAATACCTTGTGAAGGAAATCGATGCGCAGATTGGCTCGCCAATTTTGCAGGGACCTTTGACATTGGTGTTACCACCCTTCTTCATGCTCCTACAGCATGCCTCTCGGTCCTCCGAGAGGATATCATTGGGATTTGTATCCCTCGTCTCATTTTGTAACCTTTAGTTCTGTTCCTTCAAAAAAAAAAAAACTAAAATATATAAAACAATCATGAGGCCGGCTGGTAGTGGCCATGATTTAGCCGACGGGAGCCCGACGGAGCCCACTTCTTTTGGGCTAGTACACCCTGATGCAATACGAAGGCCCTCTTCAATAATGAAACCTACATAAATCCCAATTCAAATCCCCATTTTCGGAAAATGGAGGGAAATCTATCGAGAAGAGCAGCTCTGCTCAACAAGATCAGAGGTCAAAAGTCGCGATCTTTTCACAAAATTTTCGATGATAACATAAGAACTAATATATTTTAAAATTTGTCTCAGATTTTACTAGATCATTGGTGATGGATCTGAGCTCGGGACAATCTCCGGCGATATCGATCGATAAGTTCACAAACTATTGCACCAATCCAAACGCCGATTGGTCAGTTATTTATTTATCTTTAGTTTGTCCTTTTTTTGAAATTTCATCCTTCTTGGTGTTTGTAGTTGGTGCAGAAAAGAATTGTCGAATGGGCAAGAGGTTATGACAATGGAGACAGAATGCAATGTGCGTAGAATAGGTGAGGTGATATCAATTTGGGTATAGGGTTTTGATGATATTTGAATAGGAGTGTTGATTTTGTTTGTTGTTATTTGGTTTCAGTTGTGTTGCTTAGAGTGCTATTAATTGTTCAGCGACTTCTGCAAGAGAACAAAAATGGGTCTAAGAGGGATATATACTACATGCACCCTTCTTTATTTTCTGGTACTGTTTCAATTATGTCCCTCGTTGTGTGATATAGACTCTTTGTGATAAATACCACTTTTTAATTTTGTAATTGCAGAGCAATCAGTTGTAGACCGGGCAATAAACGACATATGTATCCTTCTCCAATGCAGTCGTCACAACCTTAATGTGGTTCGCACTTTTGTTTCTGCTCTAGTAATGCACCCTGTCAAATGCATGATGATGATGACAATTTCACACTCTGTCCACTCCTTTGTTGCAGGTTTCCGTTTCAAATGGGTGGGTGCTACTTGCTGCATTCAACTCTTGAATGTTGTGAAAAGTTTCCCTGATTAAGTTTTGGAGTGCTCATGGATTCTTCTTTTTTCTTTCTTTTGGTTACATATTCTTGGTATTTTGTAGGTTGGTGATGGGCTGGTTACGGTTCCGAGAAGCTGAAAGGAGATTTGACTGTATAAGTAGTCCCTGCATTGTAAGGATAAAGATGGATTTGAATATAGCTTAGCAAAAAACTGAAAGATGTTCTAGAATCTGCTCTGTCACTCACTAAAACTTTGCATCTAACTCCTCTCCAGGCCCATCCCATCCCTGTGCAAGTTGAGGATGTTAAAGGTATTGGAACTGTCAAGAAATCACCTTCTTATTTACAGCAATGCCTGTAAGATGAAGCCTTTAGTGGGGTTAAAGGGAACGTTGAGCTTTTTTCAATGCTTCAACTCTTCTAGTTCTTGATTGTTACAATATCTTACTGATTTCACCTAATTCTTTGACATAGATATCGTTAGTGTTGCCAAATATGTACTTGTCGTGGAGAAGGAATCAGGTTGAGCTTCTCATCCACTACGCTTATTTTGAAGATACTTGAGATATCCTTAATTTCCAAGTTGCGTTCAATTATCTGAAATTGTTACTCTTGGATCCTTGACATGCAGTGTTCCAACGTTTAGCTAATGACCAGTTCTGCAATGCAAACCGTTGCATTGTCATCACGGTTAGCACTAATTTCATTCTGTCTTCTTAAAACTCTTAGCAGATTTTCATCTTTATTTTATACTTTTCAGGGAAGAGGGTATCCAGATATTCCCACGAGAAGGTAGCAATTGTTTCTAATTTCAGGACTGAACTGGATGTTTAGTGTAGTTTATGGAGTAGACAATACCATTGCTGTATATTCATATTGACTCCGAAATTGTGCACACCTTATATTACCAGATTTTTGAGACTCCTCATGGAGAACTTGCATCTGCCAATCTACGGTTTGGTAGACTGTGATCCTTATGGCTTTGACATTATGACAACCTACCGGTTTGGTTCTATGGTACGATATCTTGGTTTTATATACGTGATTTTACTGTTTATCTGCTCAAGCTAAGCCTAGTGATTGAAAACGCGAGCAACTTAAGTCCTTTCAACGAGTACCACTAAACTTCTTCCAATTCAAATTCCACGCTTAAGAAAATGGCGTACGACGCAAAATTTTTGCGGGTCCCGGAGATACACTGGCTTGGAGCTTTTCCTTCTGATTTTGAGAGATATGGCATTCCTGACAAATGTCTGCTTCCCTTAACAACAAAAGGTGAAAAAATCTTTGACATATTTTAATATTTCTTTCAGTTTGTCAAAAAAATTTAAGTGTTTCTTCCAGTTTGTCAATTACCCTTTAGCCTTTCCTTAGTTTAAGCTTTATGCTTACCTTTTCAGATAGGAGGAGAACTAAAACAATGCTACATAGATGCTACCTCCATAGAGAAGTGCCAAACTGGAGGTCTTTTTTTATTTTCTTCCCTCCCTTTTCTCCTTCCGTAGAAGAATTGGACTCTTCGTATAGCGGTGTGTTTATTCAATGACAGGTTGGAGTTGGAGTTAATGCTGCAAAGAGGAGCGAAGTTCGAGATTGAAGCACTGTGCACGCACTCATTTTCCTTCTTGTCGGAGCAGTACATACCACACAAGATTCAAGGTGGACTCTACATTTGATTTTTTTTACACAATCTTATGGGCCTATAATATCTGACATGATAAATCTGGCCTTGATACAAAACGGCTGGTTGATTGATAGTTAGTTACAGGTCAGTGTTCCAATTTCAGTCACGTCCTTTATTAGGAGGCAACTTATACTGCTGATATGAATTGGCATCAACAATTCGATTGATAAGCGCCTGTCAATCTTACAATAATCTAGTGGTTATACGTCCAATTTATATATGACCTTGTTCTACACTCACCTCCTACAATTCAAGTTTGATTTTCGCCTAAGACCTAGTAGATTTGGAATATGCAATTTTTTATTATCAGAATAATATCATTTTGTTATAAATAATAAAATTGACATAATTTTTATTAATTATATCAAAAGTGACGCTTTTGGTGAAGGGGTTTGAGTTGAGCTTTAGGTTAATCCCTTAAGACCAAGTTTAATATGAAACTTTACCGATTCAAATTTGGTCGTTGACTTTAAATTAGGCTCAGGTCACACTGAAATTGCCAATCTTACTTTTCAAGTTTCTTTGTATTCACTATTCTACCGGAGTATTGTCCGCCACCGTCTGTCATTAGCCAATGTCAATTGCCTTTGTGTTCTTCCATCGAAGTCTGAAAATAGTTTCAATCATTGATTTATCTGTAGCGTTCTATGTCAAAAGATTGTTATAACGACATCAACTATGTGAAGGCTGATTATACCGGTTCGTACTAGCTAGTATCAGCTGGCGTATATGGTACCTAATCAAAATCATAAAATAAAGGGTTAATATATTGGGTTTAAATACTGGTTAGTATTAGCTCGTTTCGGATAGTACCGATCGGTACCGGCCAAATATCGGCCGATGCCGAAAATTTTTTTTTTTGAAAAAATATGAAAACTTTTTTATAAAATTTTCGAAAAATTTTGTCATCTCCCACCTTCCCTCCTATCTTTCCTTCCCTTTTTTTTTCAAAGTTTTTTAATTAGTTATTTTATTTACTTCAACTTTTATAATTATTGTGAATTTTAATTTTTTTAAATAACAATAAATATTTTTATTACTAATAATAATTATAAATTAAATAAAACTTAAAAATAA
>JAOQMQ010000196.1:33464478-33491138 GCA_027563845.1 Erythroxylum subrotundum
TTAGTTAAAGTATGATCGTTTAGTCAGGATCGTTAAGATGATGAATCGTTTTCGGATCGATAGTTGGGTTCCGGAAATGGGATCCAACATATAGCCTAAATGAAAGACAACTATTTGGTCTTTCATTTTATTTCTTTGGCTGAATGCTCTCTCTTCATTTTCGTTCTTCATCTTCTTTATTTGTCTTCATCCCCGATACTCACTTCTCACCCATCCACGTTGAAACTTGCTTTCACCTTTCATTTGTTACTACTCTTTCGTTGTCTTCTTCATTCTTACTAAAGACCCCTACCCTACCACCCTTGACTGATGATTTATGAGTGAGATAAGAAAGCTAGGGTTACGAGAAAACGTGAAGAGTTTGAAGATCTTGAAGCTTAAATAAGTAAGTCTTAAGCATTAATCTTCTTTATTTGTTGAATGAAACATTTTTTATGATAGTTAACAGTTAAATGATTATAAAATGGTGATATGTATATTTGCTAAAATGTGTATGAGAAACTTAGGTATGCTTATGTCTTGGATTTGCATATTTGATGATCAATATTTTATAAGTTTTTGTCGAGATGATTTTTGGTATAGAAAGATCATTGAAAATGATGTAAAAAGAGTGCAGAAATTTCATGGAAAGATGATATGCTTATGCTTTGTTTTCAACATTCTTATACGTGGATCTCTTTGGGTGTTATAGAGATGGATTAAAGTGAGTAGGAGATAAAGAAAAGGCTAGTGTAATGTGATGTCTTGACATGGGAAGGATTAAGGTGATAGTTAGAGATGAAATGAATATGTTAAAGAAGATGAACATGTGTAGAAAATATGATGAATATGCGTATATGGTATTTCTGTTTTTCATGTTTATGATCAATCATAGATTTTGATTTGTGCGTGAATGAGTTGAGCTAAAATAGGAATAAGAATGAAGAGGAAATAATGAGGATATTAGTTAGAAATGATATAATAAGCAAAAGAGAAGAATTGGTGATGAATATATGCAGTTTCGTAAAAATATAGGGAAGATCGTCTATCACGATCGTGCTTAGTGATGAATATATGCAGTTTCGTAAAAATCTAGGGAAGATCGTCTGTCACGAGGAGTTGCATAATCATACAAAAACACAATCGTAACAGAGAGGAAAAAATGAAGGAGTGCACGATCGTGCACAAGCATGATTATGACAGAGAGGAAGGATCAAATAGTCATGACAGTGAAGGTGCTATGTTTTTAGACAGTTTTCGACACCCTTCACTATTTTGACCATAACTTTTTCTCCGAATCTCCGATTGACTTGAAATTTGGACCACGAACTCCTTAAACATTGTCTTTCCTCTCCACAAAATTTCATGGACATCTGAATTTATTAGGAAAGGATTGATGAGTTTCGGATGAAAATGATGAAGTGTGCTGGAATTTGTTAAATTGAGTGTTTTCACTGAACAAACATTTGTATTTTGGCTATATCTTGATCTGTAGATATCCAAATGGAATTTTTTTAGTTTAGATTAAACTAGAGACATATGGATACAAATTTTATGAAGGAATCAAATTTTAATTCTGTCTCTAAGAGTTTCAAAGTTTGGCTCGAAGTTAAATACTGAGTGTTGTTGCAGTTTGAGTATAGTCTGAAGTATTTTGTGTATAACTTGCAGACTACTGAACTAAATTGTATGAAATTTAGTTCATTAGAAACTTAAGACATAAAAGGAACATTTTTTTAGAAGAAAGTGTTGCCTAAATACTTCATTTTCCTTGTCTTAATGGCTATGAAAAATTAACCCAAAACTTTGTTTTGAGAAAAGATGGAATGATTGATTGATGATGTTATAACGTGGTGAATGAATTGTTGATATCAAAGTACTAAAGGCATGAGTATAATGGGAATGAAGATGTTCATATGATAGTAATTGTGATCCAAAAGAGTTGAGTAATATGTATTGAATAAAGGCGAATGAGAATTGGATATTATGAGAGCATATAATGCTAGAAAAGAAATGACGAGAAATTGAATTATGATATTAGCATAACCAAGTGTTCTTAAGGTGTAAACCTAAGAATAAGTTAGACACATACAAATGATAAGGTTTGATTAATTAAGAGTCGTGATTAAGGAAACATACCCGAAATAGTCAAATTGAGCATGCCTTATACATGACACATAGACGTATGTGTACAATTGAATGTTTATGTAATTGTGCAATTAATAATATCTATGTAATGTGTGTATTGCATAATATTGATATGCAGGATAAAACATCCGCATCCAGACATTTCCAGATCATGGAAGCTAATGTTAATCTGGAGCGTACTGTGAGTTGACCTAGATGGTCTTACTTTAAATGATTGTTCTGTTTAAATTTTTGTATTGAATTATTATGTGATTGTGATTGTGTTGATTCCGGACATTGAATGTCCGAGGCATTTGATGCATTAAATATATATTAGAAGTGCTCATTGAATGTGAATTTGACGAAATAAGTGATTCTTAATGTATAAGTTGAATGTCGGACCAAGATCCGATGAAAAATGTGAATGAGAATGCGATAGTGAATATGACTGTGTAATATTGAGTACTTTTGATTGATTGAATATATGTGATGCATTTCATTACAAGAATGCATGAACAGATAATGACAGTTATAACCTGAGTAGCCACCGAAAAAGAGCTTAAAGCTCATAATGTGATTAAGAGCCAAAGGCTCGCTATGTATAATGAGCCTTGTATCCCTAATGGATAAGGGATAGTTATCAATGAGCCCGGTATCTACAATGGATACAGGACAGTTATAGACACTCGGTCACAACAACGTAATAATCAGAAATGAGTCTCATGAGCATTGCATATACATTTAATATGTATGTTTTGAATGATTGAAATGTATTGTTGAATTTTGTTGAATGAAAAATGTGAAAATTGAGAACAAAAGGGTTTTGTGATGCTACATAATGATAAATGAAATGATGTGAAATATGTGATTGTATGAGTTGATGTGTTATGTGATTGAGTGAGCTATCGAGGATAGTCCACTCACTAAGTTCGCAAAACTCAACCCAAAATTTACAATATTTTTTAGGCTTATAGAAGATCTTCAGTTAGACGAATTGGAGTCTAGCTACTACATTCGAGTAAGAGATAGAGGTCGGGATTAGTTCGCTTATGTATTTGTATTTCATTATTTTGTATCAAAATTTGTATTCCGCAATTTTTGTACCTCAGGTTTTTGAAAAAAAAATGTTTTGTAATGACTTTCCAATTTGGGAAATGTTTGCAAATGAAATTGATCAATGAGTGTAATAACACTTGTGATTGAAAATATTTATGAAAAGAAAAGTGGGTCCAATTTGATTATTGGTTTTCTGAAACATGCATGTGATACGTGACAAAATTGGAATGAGAACAATTGTTTGACCGTCCTAGTGCACCACTCTTGTAGAGTGTATTTTCGAATATCGTCGGTATGTTCGGGAATATGCCCTATAAGAGTGGGGTGTTACAACTTATCAATATCTTTTTCTATTGAAACAACCAATAAAGATGTGTTAACATAAAACGTACTTCAACTACAAGAGAGAAAAGGATGACGCAACAACAAAACTATTGTCCACAAAATCAATAAGAATAACACAACTCCCTAGTCCCAAGATTCTTCGGTATATACTTGCTCCATTGCCCCTCTCTCACTATATCAAGTTTGAGTATACCCTCCCATTCATGGAACATCACATCATTATTCCTCTACAAAGTCTGAAATGGCAGCTGGAGTTTACTTATGTAACAAACTGAATGATTTTGGTTCATCTACATAACCATAGGAGGGTTAATTATTAATTATTATTAAAAGCTTTCCTCATATGGATATACATCTAGATCAGACTAGTATAAAATTGAAAGATCCCAAGCAGTTAGAATCTAAATCCAACCAAAAACATCCACCACAATAGTTTGAAAGAACGAATGAATTCAAGTCTGTAATATTTAAAATGATGAGGAATGAAGAATAAACAAAATCAAAATGTCTCATAAGTTGCTTCTTTAGGGAAAAACACCACCACTTGTTTTGATTAGGAATGGATCTAACATGTCCATGGTAACAACCCTTAAACTTGATAACCTTCACTTTTCCAATGAAGGCTTACGCTAGGCGAAACACGCCCATGCAAGCTTCAAATCGGTCAAGATTGAAGAATAACCAGACGGTGAGTTTTATACATAGCTATAAGACATACTTTCATTTAAAAATAAGAATGACACATCAACAAGAAGTGGGTCTTACTAATATGCAATTTTTTTTATAAAAAAAGTCACGTCATGACATTTAACTGACGGAGGGTAACTTCCGTTAAATTTTCCATCCTCTTAGAGTCTATTTTGAACTTTTGTAAATGTTGAGGTTCAACTTGAATGCCCCAAACATTAAGGTTTAACTTAAATTTTAGTGTAAATATTATGATTTAAAATATACTTTTGGCTGTGTATTTTATAATAAAGTTACTTTTATATTCTTCTATAAATTGATATATTTATACATTGATATATTAGGCATAATACAATGTTTTATTATTATTTTTAATATGCATATAAATGAATATGTGTATGTTCAATATTGTCTATTGTGTAAATATGAAGTATAAAAGGAAGAAGATTAAATGCATCAAGATCAATCAAAATATTGATTCATTTTAATATATGTATGGATAGAAAGTAAATATATTTATTTAAATATTGGCTATATATGTATATGTGCATATATTAAGCATGTAATTAATGAGACATTGAAAATTGTGAAGATACTTCTATATAATTCTAAATTAAATATAAATTGATATCTAAATTATATTTTAAGTCAAATTTTATTTCTAAAATGTATATTTAATTTTTTACTACTATATTATAAGTCATTTGTTCTAATAAAAGTTTAATACATTTGTATGTTTAAATATTAATTCACTTTTAACAGTGCATATATATATATATATATAATAGTTATAACATATTTCTTATAAATACGATTAATATGAATTGTTATATTCTTGAACGTGATACATTAACTCTCTACAGAAATAAATACAATATGATTTTTATCAATAAATAATATATTATTGAGATAATTACAAAAGTTTTAAAGTTATTTATCAAATATATACATTTAATGATGGATTAAATTTTAATGCAAGATTTAACTGAAGTTTTTTGTGCTTCATTGAATAAATATAATATTAGAAAATTTAAGGATATACTATCCATTTAATCTATTTATTATAAATCATCATTTTACATCAAATAAATTTCTTCAAAAATTTTAAAATTATTTATTTGAAAAATTAGAACTACTTACGCCATAATTTACCAATTATAACTTTGATAAGCATATATATATATATATATATATAAAAGAGTCATTAATTACTGTGTAAATCAAATTTAGTTTAATATTCATTAAATTTGGTTTGATTTTACAAATATATTACGTGTTGTATCTTCATTTTATAAATACATGTGTATTTAATATTTATATAGAAATGATGCTTATTTTTCATAAACATTATTTAATATGATTATATATATATATATATATTATTGAGTAAACTTTTACGTATTAAAACAAAGTTTATAAAGATAATATTAGGACTTAAAGGTGCAAATCAATTAAAAAATAAAACGGAAAAGAGGAAAAGGCAAAAAGCACTTTAGTTGGAGTGATGTCTGATTTCACTTATGTTTTTATTTGTTTTTAAATTTAATAAAAAATCTATTTGGTAAACTCTACTAGACATCTCCAGACATTACATTTTAGCGGGATTTTCAATGGGTATTGTTGTAATTTATTAAATAAAATTAATTGAATAATTATTAATAAGTATTATTAAATTTAAAATATCTTTAAAATGTATACATTTATAATAAATTTTGATTTACTTATGAAATTTAAAATCACAGTTAAAAAACGGAAATAATACAAAACCCACCCCCTTAAACAAATCGTATACATTCACAAGAAATCATCATATGCAAGGAATACTTTGCAATTCCGGAGGCTCAGACGATAACAGCAGTCCTTGTTTATCATGCCTGATTATTTCTCACTAAGTTTGCATTCGTTTTCTAAAAGACTCAAGAGTTTGGGTTTAAAATGTAAATTACTTGCAAGTCAAGTAGCGGAGAGGAATGCCATTTGAAACGTTCCACGATTTTCATGAAGCTGCATAACAAATTTGATCCGTGAAATTAAAACACTAACTAATGCTTTTGACTATGGTACATTACATCCAATGACCATATTGAGATTATAATTATAGGGTGGATTGCCCGATAATGCGTCTTACCGTCAAAAAACCAAGGCCTGACCTAAGTCTTCCCCTATCTAACTTATTATAAACTCAACAAAGTATACCTCATTACATTTTTTTGAGCTTTACGGTTCTGACTTTCGGAACTCTAATGTTGAATTTGATCACTTTTTTCAAAAGAAAATCTTTTTCCATTTTACCGAGAGGTGTTATTTACATAATTATATAACGGGTCAGTTTTACTTATTTATTCTTTAACCTGCATCATTCTTTTATTGTCACATCTACATGTGGGTATATTGGAAACAACATCTCTATGGGTAAAGGCTTGCATACTATCAAACCTCCTCCGCTTTATTACGGAACTTCAGACTAAGCATGATAATGATGACGTCGACAAAAAGGTTATTAGTGATTTTTAAACTTGTGACATTTTAGTTATAAAGAAACAACTTTACCAATTAGTATAAATAATAATAGGCCTAGTTGGGGTCGGGTTAGCCCTGACTCAACCAAGAGCAGGCCAGCTCACGGCCCTACGGCCCAAGATTGCCTAACTGATTTATCATTTTTAAAAAAATTAACAAAAATAACGTCGATTTTGACTTTATTCTATTCCGTCTTAACTTGTAAGTCGAATTGTCGTACCTATCAATTGCTCCGACGCTCACATTAAAAAATAATTTTTATGGTGAATTTTTATGACTTTTAAAGTCAAAATTACCCGTATTCTTTTTATACATTTTAATTTATTTATTGACATTCAAACTTATTTTTAGAAAATCTTTATGATCGATCACCAAAATAATGATCACTATTTTTTTTAATTCTGTAAACACAATAACATTTACGAAGGAAATTAGTGAAATGGGCAGGGGCAATTCAGTCATTTAATACTTTCAGTGCCAGTTGCTTCACTCAAATCTTCGCTTCTTAAGGCTTCACCTGTTGGACAACTCAAAGCCACCTTCCCCAACACAACCACCGCGTCATCTAACATCAACGGTGTTCGGTTGGCATATACTCAGTTTCTAACTTTCCCTACCTCCTTTATCCGACTCTTTACAATTCTCTGCTCAAAGACCCCCTTTTTGACTTCCTTTTCAAATTTGAACCTCAACAAACGAGTTAAAAATGAAGCTTGCAAACCATCCTGCATATGGCTTCTGTTATAGCTTCAAGTTATAGCACTTGAATTGGCTAGAACTTTACCAGTTTTCCTTCCTTGTCTTTTGGTGTGAGGAAATCATTCTTGGGTTTTTTTTTTTTTTTTTTGAGGTTTAGTGATGGAGATTGCAATCGAGTCGTCAATTATGGGACGCCCCGTGTTTGGGGGAAAAGTCTCGAGGTTTTCGCATTATTGCAGAATTTCGAGGACACCATTGGTGGTTTGTCGCAAGAATTTTGAATGCCCACGTATTATTTCATCGAATTTTTCGAATGCGTACGTCTTTGGTCCTTCGTTGAATCTCAATTGCAGAAAGGCAAGAATCTTTGATGCTAGAAATGTCTCAAAATCGCTAAGAAAAGTTGGTTGTGATCTGGGCATCGAGCAAAATGTAGTTTTAGGCCTGAACTTGGAGTTTGTAAGAGCTTTGGCAAAACGGGCAATCATTTTGAGTTCTGTTTTTTTAGTCTTTGGTTGCAAGAGAGCGTTTGCAACTGAAGGGGTGGTAAATGCAGGGTATGGAGTTATCGGACAAAGCATATTGTTGTGGAGGAACGCGTGGCCTAAGGTTTCCCAACTCCTTAAAGTTTTCAAAGAGCAAGGTTTGGTTTTGGCTATCCTTTTGGGTTTGTCGGCATTTTTCTCAATGGCTGAGACTTCCATAACTACCCTGTGGCCATGGAAGGTATGCTCTTCCAGCGCGAGACTTTGGTTTGGTTATAAGAATTATTGTGTGCAGTAGATAACTTGTTAAACCGAGTGTAATTTGGGGATACAAATATTAGGAGTTCACACACTTACCACAGCGCAAAAAAATATGGGAGAAAAAAGTGAAAGAGTTTTTAGACTGGTTCTATGTCTTAATTCATTTTTGACAAACATAGATATTGACGATTCGTTCATTTTATTTTTTTTAACAAAAGGAAAATTATTAAGTCTAAGTATGTGATGTAATCAATAAATGCAAAGCACCAAGAAATTTGATTATCATGCATGCTACTTGTTGCGCCCGAGTTGTATCTGGTGAACTATGGATCAAAGTGGTCTTAAAAGAAGTTGTGGAGCTCATAAGTAACTTTGCATTTTGATTTTGACATTAAGATAATAAAAATATACTTGCATAAATGAGTTGATAAAGAATTACAGCATTGAAGCTGTGTTATATGTTTCCGAGCTTTGCTGGATCCCAACTAAGTTAGACCCTTCATAAAAAAACCAACTTATGTTATTCTCTTATTTCAGTAAACCTTATTGAATATTAATTGCATGTACTTCCAATCCTTCTTTTCAATTTTGTGAGCGTCAATACTGAATTTCATTGGTCTTCTGATGTAAATCTATTAGGTACGTGAATTGGCTGAGAAAGAGTCTGGCAATGGTGTCTTCAAAATGCTTCGCAGCGATGTTACTCGGTTTCTGACCACTATTCTTATTGGAACAACGTACTTCCTTTTCATAACTACCATTGTCACTGTTCCCATTTTTTTTCTCTTGATTGGTGATTCAGCTTTCATGTGGATTCTATTTATGTACTCAGTGTGGTCAATATTGGAGCAACCGCATTAGTCACAGATGCAGCCACAGCAATTTTTGGTGAGGCTGGTGTTAGTGCAGCTACTGGAGTAATGACTGTATGTCTCTGTCTCTCTCTCTCTGTCTGTATATGTGTGCAGTGTGCACTCCTGCGCTCACATATCGCTATGATTGTGGTTGTGTTTGTGGTTTTGTGTGTATTCGTATGAAGTGTTGAACCAGAGAAGAATTCCCCAAAATGCATGACACTTCGTCTGTTTAAAAGTGATAAAACTGAACTACAAGGCACTTTTTTAGCACTAATAGCAAATCCATTCCTTTTTCAGCATATACAATTTTTTACTTTTATATGCAGGGATTGTCATTTTTGCAGGTTCTTCTCTGTCCATGCTTTTGTTTTGATATGTGTTGCTTTCTTTTATTTTTTTTCTGCCCTTTTTTGGATAATTCTACATCAGAAGTCATCTGTCAGGGGTGTGCTCATATATATTATCTGGTTGGTTATGTTTCAGCATTGTTTCTTTTTTACTGTAATATTAGAGAGTGGAGTACGCATGATTATTGATATGTAGTTTACAATCTTGTTCACTGGTTAAGGAATGCAGTATGAGATGCAAAAAATTTTATTTGGAGGCAGTTGTGCATGTTTTGGGAGCTTTATGTTGCAAAACTATGTTTCATTGCCATATTTATTATGTACATGTCTTTGAATTTATCTAGGTTGCCATATTGCTCCTCACTGAGATCACTCCAAAAAGTATAGCTGTTCATCATGCTACTGATGTTGTTAGGTTTGTGGTAAGTGGCCTATGCTAAGCTCTTATATGTTTTAGCTTATCTTACCGCTAGTAGCATGCTAATGTTGTTTGCAATGCCTCTAGGTTAGGCCAGTGGCATGGCTTTCTTTGGTATTATATCCTGTGGGAAGAGTTGTCACATACTTGTCAATGGGAATGCTAAAATTATTGGGTCTGAAAGGAAGAAGGTGAATCTAATGCCAAAGTTTAATATTTCATGTAACTACCACTATGATTTTTCAATTGATTGTTATGTTTGGTTCTTACTATTTTGTATCTGTATTTTTGACCTTGCATTTTTGTTCTTAGAGACATTATATTAGGTGCTTGGTTGAAACCTATGTGAACAAAATCATGATTTGCACTTTTTTTGTTTTTAAACTTAAAATTTTTGCCCTTAGTTTTCTGAATTATTTTCCATATTAGTACATACATCTTTCTAACCATGTTAATTTTATCAAGTCTATCCATTTAAGCTTGTTGCTGGAGACAAGCGTAAGCAATCACGTGGAAACCTCTCTCGATATCTCAAACTTTTAGGTTCAGATCTAATATTGAACCAAATGCTGCTGCATTTCCCCTTTCTACTCAACTCTTAATTTTGTGTAGTTTATTTTGATTCTTCAAACTCAGTTTCACTTGATTCTCAGATTTGTCTTGATGCCCACATGCTACATGGGCCTAGCCCATAGCGATTATAGTTGTCATTGTCTCTTAGCTTTATGGTTGGTTCTTCTTACTTGTTTTCTGATTATAGTATCCCGAGGTTAGGAGTGCTCCAATTGAGTATCATTTTCTTTGAAACTGTCTTTTTTTCCTTTTTCTTTTATCTTTCCATAAAAGTTTATGTCCTTCAATGCTTTGTATATGAGCCAGGCTTTCACCCATGTGCTTATATTTAACTTAAGAAATACATAAGAGTGCTTCTTGAGGCTGAGCAAGCCCAGCTTCAGTTGTCAATAAATCCATTATGTTCTTTGTTTTTTATTATTTAATGATTCTGGACTGGCATTTCCCATTTCTCACAGCTTTAAACATTTCTGAACAGTGAGCCATATGTTACTGAAGAAGAGTTGAAGTTGATGCTGCGAGGTGCGGAATTGAGTGGAGCAATAGAGGAGGAGGAACAGGTGAAGCAATAGCTAGTGTCGTTTGTGCTAATTAGGAAGGAACTACATGAAGATATTTGTTTCACCTCTTGCATTGGCTTTCTATGGACGAAATGAAATAGCAGAATTACAATTGAACTTTTTGGAATGGCTGTTAAAGATCATCTTTTTAATAGTTCTGTTTATTTAGGCAGCAGCCATTTTGTTAGAGTTGGTGCCCTGTGTGATAATCTGCTGTAAGCATTCCCTAGTCAAAAGATAAACTCTTCTTTTCTTGTCTTAGGATATGATTGAAAATGTGCTAGAGATCAAGGACACACATGTTAGAGAGGTTATGACACCTCTCATTGATGTGGTTGCAATTGATGCGAGTGCAAGTCTTGTTGATTTTCATGAGAATTGGGTAACTCATCAATATTCAAGGTTAGAATGTATAAAATTCCCATGCCTTAGCATAGCATTTCTTTCTGCATCATGTTAAAAGTGTGATTGGCATAAATACAGGGTACCTGTTTTTGAGCAACGCATAGATAACATTGTGGGTATTGCATATGCCATGGATCTGCTGGATTATGTACAGAAGGTCAGGCAACTTATAGTTTTACTGCTTCCTTTTCTTTGCTTACTGTTGCTTTCTTTATTGAATATATGGAACAATCTCATAGTGTGCAGATTTATATTACTTTTCATTTTGAAGGGTGATGTACTAGAAAGTACGCCTGTGGGAGATATGGCTCACAAACCTGCATTTTTCGTGCCAGGTAATTCTTGAACTGGCTCCAGTTAAAGTCTGATGGCTTGTAGTACATGTATACTCAAATCTACCTGATGCTGGTCATTGTCAGGCTTGGTCCTTAAAACTTTACCCCATAAATCAGAACATGGTTTAATTAGTTACCTTTGCTGCTTTCCTATCAGCCTTATCATCAGAGTCTTCATTAATCATCATGAACAATTCTGTGGTGAGATATTTCAAGTTGCTAATTTCAATTATCCAAAAATTGATGTTTAACTTTGACAAAATTTTTGATGGTACCATAAATTAAGAAGTTTAATTAGTACAATTAAGTGGATCAAATGTACCAACACGACCAGATTATTATGGGTTCTAACAAATTAAAGGCGACTTGCCTGTGATTCTTGTGAGGTTGTAATGTTCATGATGGCTATTCTCTCAATTTTGGACAAGAAATGGGGTCTTATATGCCATACTGAAGTAGGTTTGTCATTTCTCATAGCCAGAATTGTGGACTAGTGCATCATGAGAAGCGCACAATGCTCCTCAAAGATCTTTTCAGATTTAGGTTTTGTTCTTTGCAGATTGATGTTGGTTGCAATTGATGTTTCTTCCTATATTTTGTAGCAAACAAAATTGCTTTTTTGGTTTTGTAGATTCAATGTCAGTCTGGAACCTTCTTAGAGAGTTCCGCATCAGGAAAGTTCATATGGCCGTTGTGCTGAATGAATACGGTGGAACAGTGGGAGTAAGTATATTATCTTGTTACCCATTTACTTAAGTAGACATCTTTTCCATTTGATGTTGGGTGACTGTGCATATATTATAAGGTCTCGAATTCGAAACAAGCTATAGTTACTAGCAAGTTCTTTGTGATAATTCTGAAAGTTATTATTTAGGGAGATCACTAGAATATTTTAATTTGGAAATAGTTTTACATACTTGATGGATGTACATGGTGGTGAATGTTTTTCGGTGTCATGTAGCTTTGCAACATAAGAACTTGAAATTTGCAGGAGTAGTCGCAATATATTTTGTTCTGTTGGAGTTATCTGATACGGAACATAAAATTTCATTCGATTATCTTTTAACACTTGCAAATTAATTTCACGGAGGCAGATACTATAGATTTGAATGGTTCTCGACCTTTTGGCATGTACTGATTGCTGGGAATCCCCTCTAGGTGGCAATGCACATGATCAATTAAGTAGGTCTGTCTGCTATCATTACTATAGTTTTGAACAAGACTATTTGGAAAAAAGTGGCACCTGATAATTAGGGGTGCTTATTGTGCAAAGCAGATGAACAATGTCCTGGTAGTTAAATACTTAGCTGAAATCTTGTTATTATAAGTTAATTTTTCCACATAGATCATCAATATTGAATAGTTTAAAGTACCCAATTTGTTGTAGAAGGTGTTAATTTTTATTTTATCCAACAATGATTTCCTTCTATTTTTTGACCAAGCAGATAGTAACCCTGGAGGATGTTGTTGAGGAGATTGTTGGCGAAATCTTCGACGAAAATGATTCAAAAGTAAACCACCAGAACTTTTGTTTTCTACTGAGAAGTGAAAAAAGAAAAAAGAAAAACAAAGATTCTCATTTTCAAAATAAAGATTATCTACTCTAATAAAATGCATTGAAAAAACTTGAATAGAAATTATTCACATAATTGATATGTACAATTTAAATTTCTATTCAATAGAATCAATGTAAAATTAAATAAAAAATGAAGGGCATTTTAGGAAAGGTAAAATCATTTTTTTTACTGAACACAAATATATATATATACACACACATATATATTTATATAAGGGGTCATTATGAGACTACTAATTCTAACATTTAATTTTTCCTCACATCGTAGGAGGAAATACAGAAAAAAACTGGGTATATTGTAATGCGAGCGGAGGGAGTATATGATGTTGATGCCAATACATCTATTGATCAACTCTCTGAAGATTTGAATATCAAAATGCCGGAGGTATGTTGTTGTAAGATAAAATTTGTGCCTTCTTTCACCAAACTTTTACTGGAAACAAAGATGAACTGATAGTCTCCTAGATTGCTGTACTTTCCTACTTTTTGTTCAAGTAGCATATTCATTAGCTTAATATTTTCTGGTAGGAATATTTATGTGATACTTTCATCTTTATATTGGGCAACTATTGATTCCTGTATTGCCAACAATTTTCCTGTTTGCAGTCTTAGAATGTTAAAAGGAGATTTGGATACTCTTTGGTTGAACGATAGCAATATTTTTCTTCGATAAGTTTTAAACTGAACTCTTAAACATGATTACCAATGCCTTCTCCTTTTCCTTCCCTTTGAGTAGGGTCACCAGTACGAGACTGTATCAGGTTTTATATGTGAGGCTTTTGGATATATCCCAAGGACAGGTGAAAGCATCAAAATATCCCTGAAAAGAGCAAATGAAGAAGAAGATGATGATCATCCTGAAGGCAAGGCTGATAGAGAAGATCCAAAGGAAAAACATCAAGCATATAAACTTGAGGTATGGATTTCTGATTTCTGCCTCTTTGTACGTGTGATAGGAGCCGACTGTGTAAACTAATTCAGAATGAATATATTTGCACCTATGCACAACATTATAGTTTAAACACTAGTATGCAAAGGTTTATCTTTCCTAGATGATCTGGACCTAACTGATATTTATGAGGAAGCTTCATCATCTGTAATTTTTCTTCTGAGATCCTAATTTTCTTAGGCTTCTCATGCATCATGCACTATTGAATTATCGCCTAACAAATCATAACACTTGTACATCAAATCCATTGCCCTCTATTTATTTAATTTTTGGTATAATGCCTTGTTGTGACATTTAAGATCAATATGAGCCAAAACTGTTGGGACTTGCAAAAATTTAGAAAGAAAAAAAAAGCTTTTTAACCAAAATTCCAAGTCAAGTTTACTTGCTCCAGAAAAGGTATTCTATATCAATGCCAGCTGTCTATTGGTATTGCTGAGGCATCCAAACTCACACGTCAAAAAATCAGCTAACATGTTTCTTGTGAAAGCTTCCTGCTTTCTATTAGGCAATCAAAGTGCTACATTATTTCATGCGAGGCTTTTTGATATAATTGATGTTTTACTGAAGCATGGTGTGTATTGCATGTCAACACTGACAAAATTATGGACTAATATTCTTGGTTTCTTTCTAGTACCATTTGCATATCTAAGTGAAAATGCAAGTCAAGGAAACCTGTTTATCATGGAGCCGTTTTAGCATTTACCATTCAATATTCTACAAATGTGTCTTTGCTGCAGATATTAGCTGGAAATGCCAGGAAGGTCAGTGCTGTCCGGTTTGAGCGAATAAATAACAATGGTGCAAAGTTAGAAACCAAAGAAGTGACTCGATTAGTTCCTAGAATCATGAAGAGAAAATGGAGTGGTGATGAAGATTTAGATGGTATTGATTCTGATGAGGATTCTTTCCAAAAGAGACCTGAGGGTAGTCTGTCCGATTCCAATGTAATTGCTGAACATGAAGAAGAAAATAAGTAGCAGTAGTAGATGATTGTTACATTTCTCTCTTCTCTCTGTCTCATCTTTTTGCCTTCAGATTTTCTTCTCCATGAAAGAGGTAGAGGACTTGGAAAGAGCACAAAGGAACAATAATATAATAAACACTAACATTTAAAATTTTTTTCAGAGATGAAGTGAGGTATCAACATCTGATTCTTCAAAGGTTTTTTGTTTGTGCCCAAGACTATCTGTGGACCTAAAATATGCTGAATCTGGAATTGCATTGATAGGCGTATCAATATGCTTGCTCTGGTGGCTTGATTGGAGGTAGTTAGAGGCTTGAAGGGCCTCTCTGGTTGGGAGGATTAATTCAGATTGAAAAAACAACCTAGATGGCTCGTAAGTTGCAGCTGGTTTGACTTTGTCTACCGATGAGAACAGTCTTACGAGCTCCCTTTGTTGCCTCATCTCCTTTGCTCTCTCTATCTGCCTAAACCTCTCCTGCAACAACGCGATGGAAGAGTGAGTAATGGTATTAGGATCACAACTTTGCCTGTTCATTTTGGGGATTTGATAATAATGTTGGTAGTGCTTGTGAGGCTCCTTTATTTGTAGGGGGGGCTATATATAGGGCCTGTTGTTTGTGTGTATGCTACATTTCATTTAGTATGAGCCTCTATGGTAGATTTTGAATGAGGTGAATGGGAAAAATTAGAACTATGAACTGATTAAAATCTAAGAAATAAGGACGTGGTTTAGCTAAGA
This sequence comes from Erythroxylum subrotundum, assembly GCA_027563845.1. NCBI lineage: Eukaryota > Viridiplantae > Streptophyta > Magnoliopsida > Malpighiales > Erythroxylaceae > Erythroxylum > Erythroxylum subrotundum. Next base: position 33,480,364 of record JAOQMQ010000196.1, read on the forward strand.
TTTCTTGAGTTGGTGGATGTGGAAAGAGGCTGAACAACTTCCTATTGGGAAGATTGGCTTTAAGAAAAGTTGAAATAAGGTTGGAAGATAGTTTCTGGAAGGGCATTGTGAGAGGAATAAAAGTTTGGGTGATACATTGTCGGTTTGTCTCCTTGAGCCACTATGGTTTTGAAGTTTGGAGAAGATGGTGCCTCATTTGGTGGCTTCTTTTTATTGCTTTTATTAGCTTTGAACACTCTCTTTTCACCTTTCTCTGAAGTGCAAAAAAGAGAAACTTGATATGGAGACAGGACAATGGTTGCAACAGGGAATGACTTTTGGCATTGATGTTTTCTTGATTTAACCCTTTCATGGGAAGGAGAGAAAGTGAACCCCCACCAATGCCCAAGGTTCACCCCCACCAAGATAGCTTAAACATCTCTCTGACCCCCCTCATTCTCTCTATCTCTCTCTCTCCACTTTCCGATTTGTCTTTCACTACTTGGATTGGAGTGGCATGGAGGGAATAGAGTTGGAGATATGGATACATCATTTTTTTCACTCTTCCTGTTTGGATCCTTATGTATGCCAAATCACACCCACCTCTTGTTGGTATTAGTTTGGAGGTAGACGCATGCTTAAAGATAACCTACTCTATCCCTTAGAAATGTCATAGCCTAATTGTCTCCAAGCTCTGGAATTTTAAATATCCATACCAACCTATGGCCATATTTTATTGCAGAATAGAGCCAAACACACATTCCTCCATCACTTAGTCATGTCTAAATGAAACAAAAACCTTCACCTTATATCTTGAAACAGATAGTCTGACTCTGTACTATGCTTGGCCCAACTTAAGATTTTTAGAATCCCTTGACCATTCACGATATAGGTCTACTTTTAGTTACAGGTGTGCATAAACAAGGTTTCCATATTCAAAGTTGCTTTTGAAGAAATGGAAACGGAATCCTATCTCCGCCGTAAACTTGCAATTTGCAATGTCACTTCTAGAGTAGCTGATATTTTAAGTAGCTACTATCGTGTGCACGGTGTGAATAGAATCCATTTTGGCTTAACTAAAGTGGGTGAAGGTTTCTGGCGAACAAAGTCATGAGCTTTTCCAACTTTGTAGCTCTTCCATTTGTCCTACTTTGCCTAACTTGAATTTAAATTGTATTTTTTGGAGAAACCCTAATAACATTGTTTAACGCTACCATCAAAACGAGTACTTTAATCTATATTCAACACATAAAATCCCTCCATTTAAATGCTTGATTAGGGTGCTATGAGATAGCAGAACCAATCTCTCTCTTTTCTTCTCTCTCGGTAGCAGTAGAAGGGGAAGACAAGTCGTGTTGAGTAGAGAGGGGTTTCATGCAGCCTGATTGACTGACCACTTAAAGAAAGTAAGCAACTTCACGTAATCACACACACTTCTGTAGTCCATCGACCTGTCATTTGTATAAAGCGGCGATTTATGATCCAAAGCCAAGTGCTTGAACGCTCATGTGACTTCTTTACTTGACTTGATTTTCATCAAGTCCTGTACCTTCTTCAATCTTGTTTGGTGACCTAGTCTTCAATTTTGTCACCTTTCGCTGCACATGACTCGTACATGCACGTGTAATTTTAAAATGTTTCTTAAAGAATGTAGGCTTCTTTTGAACGTCTTTAGGCAAACATGTTCTGACATACAACCTTTAAATGACGTTGAAGTCACAAGTTGTACATTAAACAGAAATCATACAGGCTAAAGGTGCAAAAGTGAACAAATTTGGTACATCTTATCAATGCATTCGATCAAACAGGTAGTGACTTGTCAAAGCTCGAACTGACTATTGCGAAGGAGGATAAAGCAATGGTTCTTTTTTGTTTCTTACCTCTTTCCTATGAATAATGAACAAGCTCACATTAAGTAAAGAGAATTACTGTGAAAGACATTATCATTGCACTATTATCACACAACCAACAAAGACAAAACATGGATAAAATCTCTCAATGTAAAAGTTTATATGTGAAAAAAATAATCGTGGGAGAAATTAGAGGAAAATTGACTCATAAAAATTATGGAAAAAAGTACGAAAAAGTTGACTATATCGTCATCAACACTCAGTTAAACCTTATACCAACACAAGGTCTGGAAATGTTTGATAGTACGCATACTTATCCCTAAATAGTAAAAATGTTGTTTTCAATAGACCTACATACAAAAAAATAAAAATAAATAATTAGAATAAATTAATAATAAATAAGTAAAATAGAATAATAACAACTTTAAAAAAAACTACAAATCTTCATTTAGGACATGCGAGTTTAGAAAACAAAGTTATTAAGAAAATAGCATGACAGATATACCGGATATGCTGCAAGGTTCTGCTTATATCCGATATATTGCAAAGTTATGCTCACCATTTTTCAAATTGTGCGTGTCATCCTTGCGAAGAGGCCATACAAATCTACCCTGTAGCATTCCAATTTTATCGGATGTCTCCGAATGGACAACCGGCAGCATTCCCCGAAACGATGGCAGGGAAGTCCAAAATCTATTCTCTCTTTAAAATGGTGCTGCTGAGCCAGTGTCTTAACTGTTCATGTAACAAGTCCACCACCGATATACCTACACACTTTCTTCAGTCATGGCAACTGAAATAAGTCCAGCACCGATATGTATACTTAGCTTAAAACCCATGAAGTACTGCCAAGCTTAAATTCCCCGGGCGCTATACCTGGCAGTTAATTTAGTTAATACAATCTCTATAGCATCATCTAAAAAAACCTAATATTAAATTCGAGTAATAACTTAATGGTAAGTTTATGCAGCTGCCACCCTGTTCAAGATATCTTGACCTCCAAGGATCTGAAAGAGATTGATGGCTAATAAATGGTAATGAAACAATGCTGCTTCAAAAACTCACTATGATTTCTTTGTATAGTTCTCTCAGCACAAGTAATTTGCACAGAATATTGCTGATATTATTTTCCTCATTCAATACATGTATAGGCGTGTAACAAAAAGGAAAAGGTCTAAGATGATCAGACGGAGAAAATCTGATGAGTTGTTGTGGACCTATATAGAATGCACATCTAAGTTAAGACTTCGTACTTCTTGTCTCTCATATTAGACGACATCCGGATCCCACGTTAGCTGCTCAATACTCATCCGTCTCATAGATCTTACCATATGCTCGTCGGATAAACGAAGTTGAGTCAGCCTGCTCTGCATACTTGCAAAAGTAGAGGCATCAACAGCTTCAGTTATTATATCACGCTGCTGTTGATCTTCAGAAATATTGATTAGTGCCTCCACAACATTATCCCTTATTTCCTCTAGGTCATCTCCTAATAGCTCAATGAGAGCTGGAACAGCCCCTGCATCAGCAAGTATTACTCGGTCACCCTCTTCATAACTAAGTTGAGCAATGGTTGCAGAAACCTTTTCCCTGACGTTCTCATTGTCATCCTGCAGAAGCTCAATCAAAACTGGTATGGCACCTGAGTTTCCAGCAAGAGAAACTGAATGCTTGTAACTTGAGAGATCCCAAAGAACATCAGAAGCTGCAATTTTTGCTTCATCGTCACATTCTTTCAAGATTTTCACCAATTGGTCTGCAATAGCAAGTGCATTCTCTTCATCAACAGCTAGTAAACAGAATACGTCCTCAGCGATATCCTTACCATTTGAATCAGCCCCTTGAAGAAGCTCTGCATATAAAGGTATGACCCCAGCCTCGGCAAGAGGCCTAATGAGATGTATATGAGTGCAAATCACACCAAGGGAATTACCCACAATGAGTTTGGTTGTATTATCTCCACAATGAAACAACTCAACAAGCACTGGTATAACACCCAGCTCAAAAAGCAAAAACCTAACTCGTCTCATGAGACCAAGTAATCCTAATGCTTGACAAGCTCTTTCTCTCGATTTCAAGCAGCCAAACCTGGCTGCTTCAACAAGATACCTCAGTCCTCTTAATCTAATGAGCGCCCGCCTCACCTCTCTCAACAACGCCAAAGCACTCAAAACTTCTAACAAGTACCGCCTATCATCATGCATATAGGAGCTCAATAAATGCATTATGATGCCCAATCCACCATTTCTAGCCACAATCACACGATTTCCACCATCAAAATTAACAAGACACCAAAGGCATCTCAACATAACTTGACGTGAACCATCACTGCACCGGGGCAACAACCTTAATATTGTACTTGTAGCACCAGATTGGCCGATGTCTACAGCCAAGGCACCATCTCCCCGATATGCAACACGCTTAAGGCAATAAGCAGCCGCTTCTTGGATGGGATGTATTGACGTGTCTGAACTACTGCTCTCAAGAAGCCTGGCAAGAAGTGGTATAATTCTAGCCAATATCTGCAAAGGTACATGCTTTGCCAAATGGGCTAGCTTGATTGTGGCTTTTACTTGCATGCTCACAATCCCAGATTCTATAACACTTTCATAATTTTTCAAAGCCTCACTCCAGTCCGTGTTCACATAATCCATTAGATCTCCTATATTCAAGTGACCCATCAAAGCTAACTCAACACAACCCAGCAAAAATCACTGAAAGAAAAAAAAAGTAAGGAAAAGCATTAACAGCTAGCGAATAATTCTCACGGGCATCATCCAAAAAACAAAATTCAGACAGCAAATGTGGAGACAGAACAAAAGTAGAAAGAAAAGAGGGAAATAAACAATACCCTTTTGAAACGAGTTGGCGAAACGAAAAGAACTGACATTTAAACTGGGATTTTAAACATGTTCGGCCGTTTGGGAGACGGGAAACGAAGAAGAAAATAGACGAGAAAATGCAAGCAGGTTGAAAGTCCCTGAAGCTAAGTTGTTCTTGTATATGTCTGTGGCCACTTGGCGGCTTCTGTTTCAGATATGGTTAAATTAACAAGGCTGCGGATTGGCTAGCCCACTAGGCCGGTTCTCTTAAACTTGGTATCCATAATTTTCAAAACTCGCCTGTGGGTTGTTTATTCATTTTGTTAGAGGATATATCAGGGGTTTCTTTTCCCCGACTAGTTATGTAAGTCCTGTACTCCTCCCTTTTTGATTCTAAAAAAAAAAAGATAAAGAACGTATCGAAATTTGCGTGCACGAGTAGGTCTCTGTGTCGGTAAAATTCTTATTAATTTTTTGATAATTAGGATTTGGTTCTTCTATGAATTATTTTTAATTAAGGTTTATTTTTGTTGAAACCATTTGGAATATAATAGAATATAATATTATTCTATTGTTTAAAACGAGAATTTATATAAAAAAAGAGACGGAAGACGAATATTTCATATCATATCTCATTTTATTTTAAATAGTAAAAATGAGAAACCTCCAAATTTTAAAGGTGTTTAAGATAAAATATAAAATAATAAACAACTTTACACTATATTAAATTATAAATTCTTCATTCAAACAACATTTTACTATATTATATTATGAACTCTTTCATTCTTCTCAAACAATAATTTTCTAATATTACATCTGTTTATATTTCGTTCCATTATAAATCATTTCATTTTATTAAAAACCTTACTTTCAACTAAACATAAAAACTTTAGAGCATAAGATTGTAAAAAAAAAAAACTAGTATATCTATAATTTTAAAAGCTTTAGTAATTTCTATCTCTTTTCAAAATGTCATCATATCTAATGCATAAAATTTCCAATTCTAGAAAATTTGGAAAGGATTATAATGTAAATTGTAAACAACATTTTCTTTATATTTTTACAATGAAACTGTTTCCGTGATTTAAACATGTGACTTTATAGTTACAAAATTGCTCAATATCAATTTATGACTCTTTTCAATTATCAATAACTGTCAGACAAAATGTTTATAATTTAATAAAAATATATTTAACTCAAATTTTTTATTAAGGTATATCATGCAATTGACGTTTTCAACAAATTAAAATTTATAGGCATAGGTAATTTATATATTAAAACATAACGGAATTTACCAATTTATTTTGTATTTCCGAAGTAAAAGAGATCCTACTTACTAAGCTATTTTGGTGATATAAAATTGTTTGGTACAATAGTATTTTTTTTTTTTTTGGGATGATTTCATGATTAGAGATGACAATGGGTAAGTGCAGCTTGGCCCGACCCAAGGGCTAGGCAGCCTGTGGTCCAATTAGTGGCCAGATGGGTCCGTGATTGTCGACCTGTGGCCTGCCCATAGCCTGACAGGGCACTGGCCTGGTCGGGCCAAGTCGGCCTGTCTATACTATATTTTAAAAAACTTTGACAAAAAAAGAGCGACTAATTGAACATTTCACATAATTTTGATTACATATTTTATCTTTTTATCATTATTTCAAAATCAGCCTGAAATTTAAACTAATAAAATAAAAAAATTTAAGGTTTAAAAAGTTAATACTAGATTGTCATAAAAATTGAATAAAATTAAAATTTTAAAATAAGATTAAGAGAGAGTATCCTTACCTATAAAAAAAATTGAAATTTAATTTAAAATAAGTATTGTTAAATAAGTCAATCTATTAATTTTAATTTATAAATAAGAACTTATTAGTTAATAAAAATTAATCACTTAATAAATTCGTCGGTTTTTAAAAACTTAATCGGCGCTTTAACTTAGTTACTCAAGAGAGTCTGTATTTAGTGGTCGTGTCAAAACATTCAAGTAGAATTGTTTGAATATCCTCAGTTTTTTAAGGATATCTTATATATATCCTCGTTATAGTTACTAATAACTTTCTATGCCAAATTTTTGGACAAGATGAGGTAGCAAAGCCAATAACAAGACTCGTTTTCAATATTTTCGTAAACAAAAAGAAATATGTAACCGTTTTTTCTTCCCATAAGATTATCTTTAAACAATAATAAAAACAAACAAACAGAAAGAAACAATGACCCATATAACAAGTTTTAAAGGCCATCCACCACCAAAAATATTTGGAGAACAGTGGAAAATGAAACTATCAGCCAAGAAACGATGAAACATAATAGTGCAATGGCAAGAACATCTGATCTGTGCATTTTACTTTTCAATGTCAAAACTGAGGCACAATATTGATCTCTACAAAAGGTAGTACATCTTTCCTACTTATTGCATCTTTTGATGATCCAAATAAAATGATATGATGATAATTTGGACTCAACCATCCATATTCTTGTGGTGCTCCCCAGATATTATAACATCATGTGGTATATAGTTCAGAAATGCCAGTCTGCAAACCTGAATAACAGAAGAAATCACAATCGAAAAGTGCTTTAGCGTATGAAACGTGTCCAGATCTGGAACTAGCAACTTAGAAACAACTAGAATCGCTTGCTTCGCACCACCACACTCTCCACCCATATCAAAATCTAGGAATTCATACTGTTTCATCGAGAAAGTGGAGTTTTAAAGTGTACAACTTTGTAACAAGATGAAGGTCATGATTTCTATCTATAATGGGGCTAACAACAACTAAGAACTATATAAAGCTCTAAACGAAAAAAAGAAAAACAATAGGGGGGAAAAACCTGTTAATTCTGTAAAACCTTAAATCTAATCCAGGCAATTAATATAAACATGGGATATTGTTTGTGTATCTATAACTTGGATATAGATAACTTGGCATCTACATCAAAATATTGAAAAGATATCTTTCTATTGAACCAAACAAAATCTTGAAAATCAACCTTCAAGTGACCTTGGTCCTAACTTTGTCGTTAGTTTTCCTCAAAAGAAGATTATTACAACTACCTGTGTATCATGCATTTTGCTGAACTTGACGATGCATTTGCAGCATCCAATCAACGTAACCACTGGTACCACCAATCTGGTCCTCCAAAAGATTCGTAAGAAGGAGAAAGCCTTCTCTGGGCTGTTCACCTTGTCTTACAAGATGACATGGCTGATAATAAGAAGGATCATTCTCTCTTATTTTCTTGAGTATCCCCATTAACTTTCTTGACATTTCAGTATCTTGCTCACGAAGTGCAACCTGAATTACACAGCAATACAAGTCAAAGTTACGCTTGATATTAATCACAGTACAAGTAATGGCAGTTTACTCCAAGATTTGGAAGGTACAAGGTGGCGTACAAGGTGCTCCATCAATAATAACAAAGTTTGCAGAAGAATTTTCCAATTTCACTGCATAGTTCAATAAAGCCTACTCTAGTAGATACATACATCAGTTGCTGCTCTTTTACTTATTACCATCAATCTTTGCCCTAATGGACAAACACTAATTTAAATTTAATTCTTTGAGAATAATTCTTGACATATCCAATACAAAATTCACATAAAAAAGATCGTGTTAGCTCAGTATGACTCGAGGCAAATAACAATATTACATCCTTTTTTAAACAACATGACCACTCATATCAATTCTAAATGATTGGAGGTAAAAATATCGTGATCCACAAAGCTATGGAAGTGATAGTGCTTACTCCCGATCTACAAAACTGTGGAAGTGACAATGTTTACTCTTGATCTACAAAAACTATGGAAGTGACAGTGCTTACTCTTGATCTGCAAAAAGTTTAATTTCAACAAAAAGCATGGAAGAGAAGGTGCTTACTCTTGATAGTTCTGCTGCAGCATCTGGTCCGAGTAAATTCATGGCTACATCAGGTGAAAGCATTCTACCAAACCAGACAACAAAGCGGAAACCATCATCATATAGATAAAGGCCTCTAGAATCCAGGCTCTCTGCTGTTAGTGGTAATCTATTTGATATGTTCTTTATGTCATCAGACAAGACAGATGCCTGAAGAAATGAGATGAAAATCTGTCGTTATCATTAAGGTTACAGGACCTTAGTATTTCCTGTCAATGTATAGGAAAATAGTTTACCTTCAAAAGGCAGTCATCCAATCTTATCAAGCTGGGATATAAAAGCTTCAAAAGTTTTTTAACAGGTAATGCCATCATAGTGAATCCTGCAGCACAACGTTCATCCAGTTGAACATCAGCATACCCTCCACGTAGAGGGGCAGACTTGCAAAGAGCTAACCCGTACAAAGGTAAGCACTTCAGTGACTCAGGATATATCATCCTTCCCCCCAACCGATGTTGCATAGCGTAAAGATTCCTATATTCTCTGAGAGCTTTTACAATCCTTAGCTGTACAGAGCTCCTTGCATCTTCCAACTTGTGAGATAAAGTTTTCTCAATTGCTGTAAATATTTAAATTCCTCAGCAAATTAATCTCAAGGTCAAGATATATTATTCAATGCTAAAATAAGTCTAGGCCTACCTAACCGAGAAAACAAAGAAACAATGGCACCAGTGTCAGCTTGGCGGTACATCTCCCCCAATTCTGCAACTACTGGAGCTGCTGCTGTGTGTACTCTAATTCGTCTCTCTCCGCAAGATGCAGTATAACTTCTAATGGTTAAGAAAATTCTGATTATAAAAATTCTCCTTTCATCTTTCAAAAAATAGTGAATCTAATCCGGCTCTGGGTGAAAGAACCACTACTCTTGCCTTTGACCACACCTTTACCTAACTGCCCTTTCCCCCTTATTGGGGAATTCAACGGGCCTTACAAGCTCATAAAATGGCAATGATTATCCTCAGACAGTGGACATAATGGACCAAGAAAATTCTGATCATAACATTCTCCAGTCAGTCTAAAAGCAGCACTACTAATTTTGACACGCAACACAGAGTAACCGGTGAAACTGAAATGAATCCTCAGTAAAGAAGAGGGGGTCAATGAAAGAAATGTAAAACAGAAGATGTCAATGCTTATGAAGAGACCTGACATAGAATTAACAAAATTTTTGTTTCTTTTTCCTTTTCTTCAAAGAGACCTTGGTCCATATTGGATTATGAAACAAATCACTGCAATGTATCCAGAATTATAAAAACTGGTAGGAAGCAATATGACACACGGTTTGATGATCCTATGTGGATTAGCTTAGCAAGTGATTTATCAACTTGACACTGAGGTGACTGCAACAGCCAAACAGACCTCCCAAATTCTATGGCCAACATTTTACAAAAAGAAATGGGAATTAAAACAGCATGTTGCATTACACATGCATACGTGACTAAGATGCACAATTCACCCAAACAAAATTGCACTCGAAGGATACAGCAAAGCAACTTGGAAATATACTGTCTGAGTCGTCAGTAAAGTCTCTTCAAGTGATAACTGCATTGCATATGCTTTATCGCAGTCAACAGCTGGAAGAGCTAATAAATCAGTGGACCTTAGCATTAAGTTCCCATGGTATGACGTAAATCGAATTCCTTCATATACAGGACAAAATCAGTAGGAAAAATCAGCTTCCTCTTTTAGGTGACAATGAAAGAAAACACAAAGAGGAGTACGTGGCTGTAGATGTATAGCTTATAATACATTTAGAGAGAGTGAGAGAGAGAGACCTTTTCCACATCTTATGCGCATGACAGCTTCCCAGGCAGTTTCCCTGGTAAGATCTCTGGTTAACTCGTGTCTCAACTTCTCTCCATGAATAGCTGATTGAAAACCGGGATAATAGTACACCTGTCCTCCAGTATACTTTGCCAGAGTACCTGTAAAAATAGATATCAATATGTAAAATCAATAAAGAATTAATCAGCAAGCTTTAAATGGAGATTTTGAAAAGTGTTACACTTAATGCATCCAAATGGGAAATAAGATTCATGCGAAGAAGAGGTCGAGGAAGCGGCTCAAGGAGGAGAAAGATGATAAGCAAATGGATGGAAATATAGTAATATTATTGATAAAAGCTATAGCCTCGTCGGTAATCCCTCAAGACTATGCTCCAGCCAACAAATGGCCCCTCAAGCTTCTCAGCCGAGATAGTACAGTAGCAAAAA
>JAOQMQ010000196.1:33491238-33503806 GCA_027563845.1 Erythroxylum subrotundum
CTGCTCCCTCTTCCTCCTAGCATAAGTCACTATGGGTTTAGGATCCATAGTGCTGTCCGGGTCCATGGTACTATCAAAAGACCATCCATTTAAACATGTTATGAGAACTGTTAAGTGAGTATCAAGAAATAAAAGTAGTAATTTTCAAACAAAAAAAAATCTCACATGGTCAACATGTAAAAAGGGATATTTGGGAAAAAAAAACAAAAGACACTCTATTCAAACATTTAATAGAAAGTTACAGAGAATGATTGGGAAGTTACCCAGAAACAAAAGTACGGGAAAGAAGCATAATTTGAACCTCAGGACATGATCAGAAGAACAAACAAAATAATGTAGCATATGATCTCATTCAATCATACTAATCAGCTATTCAGAACTTCACGAGGCATGGGTGAAAACTCAATTCCCAAAAGCCATAACAGTCTTGGGGGGAAAAAAAATGCAGAAACCAAACATCAGTTTAGCTGCATGAATCCCATAATTTTAAATGAATAGTTCCCCTTTTGGTCAGAATATATACCAAGCTAAATCATATGCGTACCTAAGGAGGCTATATCAGTGTATTTGTCACTAAAAGCATACACATTAACTCCTATCTGGTACTTGGTGAAATCAGCAGCCGTTTGTTTATAGAATGGATCTTCTGGTACTCTGAGAGCGTATTCTTTATCAGTTCCATATATACGAGCATCATCACCACGCAATTTTAAGCGGCCAACACCAAGAGATGGCATTGTATTCTGAAATATCAGTAACTTTCCACCAAGTTGGCTCTGCAAGGAGGGAAACAAAGGAGAATGTTATTGAATAAACAAACTCTAGAAGGGAATAGACCGCAACCAGATTATTAGAAGACTGATTGACAAAAGGTTTCCTAAAATGAAGGGCACATGTCCATATACAGCACTCCTCTTCACCTATTGTGGATCTAATTAGTTCCCCACTAAAGCAAACACCTTTATGCACTATAGTTCACAAGTTTTGATATGCAACCATACATAAATATAGTAGTAGGAGATGCAAGGAATACATACCATAACCATGAAAGCTGATTTTAGAGCAGGACCAAAAGCAGATTCTACGTTCATATTTTCGTGAAACATGGATGGTAAGCTATCCAGAAATGCATCTACCACACTTCTCGATTCGGACAAGTTGACAAGGAGATCGTCAGGCAATGGAATAAATATATCATCTAGATCTGAAACCACCATCATTTGAGGCTGTGTTAAAGATGACTGCCACCAGAAAAATATTGTTATTTATCAGCTGAATTGTCAGGTTAGACAACAACTATGAAAAGTGTATTAAGGCTTATTGTAATTGACAATTCTTGCCTTCATATTGTAAAAGTGGATTGTGCTGTCATAAGTGATAAAACCAATCTGTGTTCTGGGGAAGCCAGGTAAGTCATCCAAACAAGACTTGATAGTTTGAGCTACAACCTGCACAAGATCAAAAGTCAAGATGGATAAAATATTGTGTACATGCATGCACTAACACATGCCACAATCTATAGTAAGACTTAAAGGTAAATATAGCTCTAAACAAAGGCAGATAGTCGTGCACGTGACTAGTAATTAGCAAAATAAAGTGCATAAAAAAAATGCCAAAGCAACTCCTTTTGATTTTATAAAAACAGATATCCAAAAGTTTTCATAAAGTTGATGATTATGACTATTATGATGAATTTGATTGGGAAACCCAGTGGCACAAGAAGACAATTCATTAGCTTGTTATTTTGTCTGAATTGGTGAAATGACAGAATAAATTAAAATTATTCAACAGGCTCTAGAACAACCAAGAAATCATTTCCAAAAACACTATGTTGCTTTACTTGGTCGTGCAAAAATCTCTTCACATTAATGCATGAACAGATACAACAGCCTATAGGACTCATACTTGACATGTCTTTTCAACAAGTTTTTCTATGCGCAAGAAAAAAGTGATAGAATGCACAACTTAGCTGAAGAACTTACCTCAACCATACCACTTCGAACTGCAGATATTGAAACATCAATGAGGAAGAAGTATAGTGGCGGCATAGGTGGTCGCACCATGTACTCAGTTGGAGCAACAAACTCCACACTACCCTGAGTGAGCTCAGGTCTCTCGTCCAAATCAACTCTTCTGCCAGTGGCATCTAAATGGGCAAAATACTCACTAGGAACTGAAAATGAGAATTATCAGAGTTCATCAGTCATGTTTGTAGACAGAATATCAAGAATAACAACACAGACTGTGAAGAAAAGAAGTTCAGCCATGCCGAAAATATTAATTTTGATAATTAAGTCCCAATCCCAAATCCTGAGCAAATATTATGTAAGAAGTTCACCAAAATGAATGATAAAAGCCAATACAAGACAGCACTAAGCCATCAGATGGTAAACCAATTAGCACCTGGACAACAGTCAAAAGCATTTGCTTGCTCTAAATTGTAGCAAGCCTCAAAATCAGAGGATGTCAAACGTCAAAATAGAAAAAGATCAGTAGAGCAAAGGAATTCCTCATAATTGTATTCTCCTAAGCAAAGAGGACAACTGTATATTTTTAATTGTCAAAACTTCACATAATATGTTGTAGCTACACATAAAACATATAAACAATGACTCCAGATAGCTATGAACTATTACATAGAATTAAGTCAAAATGTAGCATGCTTTTACCAATTGAATACAATCAGAGAAAATTAGGTAGGGACAAAAATCTTCCAATTGCTGATTCAAAAAGCATAATTCTAGAACTATGTGACAAATTAGAATTATTATGTACCAAACTTTGTATGCAAATCCACAAACCGTAGTTCACAATTCCTCAAACAAAAGAAGGGAAATAAGATTCAGCTACTAGAAAATCAACACGAGCACAAGGCTACTAATTAGAGACAGACTTCTTTAATTAACAATAGCAAATAATAAGAGAGTACCGTCATTAAGTAGAGAACATATGTTGCAGCGCCACTTTCTTCCAGCATCAGTAAAGGCTACATATGGATTGACATAAGTCCGACATCTTCGACAACGGATGATACCCGTTTTAGCAAAATTGATTACTGGGACCTCATTCTGGATAAACAAGAACAGTATATAAGAAGATAATATGAGTTCATAAATTCTAGCATATCCAAATTGTCAATTCACTTGAATTTGCACACACTAACCCTGTCAGGAGCTTCAGCAAGAGGACAAACAACTGCTCCAAGAGGCAAATGCCACCTTGAAGCCAGAGACTGAGAATTTGGTATAGCGCTTGTAGTAAGACGTACATATCTAGGGCTGCAATTCATGGAGTATGCTTCACCCAATGAACTTGACTCCACATCACCATCCAGTGGTCTTGGCAATGCCTTTGAATCAAGTCCAGTATCAATTGACCCAGGAACGGACCCAATAGAGAGGAAGCTGAAATCTTCTGCCAAACCTTGGATGCCACCAGCAGGAGGCATATAGCCTGGATGTTGAATTTGATCCCTTGCACCAAAAGGGGTTCCCATGGGTGGGGTTTGAGCATAGACTCCTTGATGTGAAACAAAAGGAGAAGATGCCGCTTGGAAAGGGGACTGCAAGGGAGGTGGTTGAGAAACTGCATTCAATTTTGCATATCCAGGTAAAGGTGGTTGTGATATAGGTCTGTTGGAGGGATAAGATGGTTCTGTTGGTGGAAAAGCTGGTTGAAAATTAGGCCTCGGTTGAAAAACTGATGAATCTGACAAAGACTGATGAACATTTGCACTTGGTGGTGGAGATCCCATTGCCACTGGAGGAACCTGGGTTTGTGGACGGAAGGAGGTTGTGGAGGCTGCTTGGCCGGCAGCAAGTTGAAATGGCACTTGCCCAACCGGCGGGGCACGAGATGGTGGGGCTTGAGGTGTAGACTGATATTGTGCAATCGGGAAACGTGGGTAGGGTCCACTAGTGGGAGGCACATTTTGTGTTGGTGGAGACACAGATGGATCATTAAACCTGGGAGGTGGCTGGGGTCTAAATCCAGAAGCATCTGATCCAATGGCAGGCCGAGACAATATAGAAGATGTGGTGGCAGAGGGAGGAGATGAAAAGGTAGGTCTAAATCCACTGGTCTCTGATCCTAACCCTGGGCCAGAACTTGAAAACGGTGTCATAGGTCGAGTAGATGCAGTAGCAAAAGGTGTGGATGAAGCTGTTCCAGGAAAACTTGGTCGGCTCGGATTTTCCATCCCAGGGCCGTCAATACAACAACTTTGTCTAACTGGTGGAACTATGCTTCCATTACTTAGCCTGCCAAAGCAAGTATGAAAATAATCGTCAACATAAGAGTCAGAAAAAGCACCTCATACAGAGAATGACATTTCAAACACCAACAAGATATACAGAGTGCTCATCAAAAGGTGAAAAATAAGCTGTGTCTAGTGCCCAGATGCAACACATCATCTGAAACACAAAGAGGACAATTTATTACACCCGTAACTTCCACCGGTGTAAAATGGCATATAAAAAGTTGCAACTCCAGGATCAAGTGAGAAATAGGATTAGGTTATGCAGTTCCATACCATATAGTACCTTAATATCAGAATAAATCATAAAGCAAAAGATAAACCGGTTTTATTTTACATGAATATATTTACGTCATGATACAACTCATAATCTCTGGATATACTCAAGAACAAGGAAGTCATTTCATCACTTCAAAAATCATTAAGAAGGTTAAAGCAATTCACATGGTATGAACCACAACTATACAGTAATATGAAAGGTACCAACATGGCATTCGCAAGCTCAATTCCCACCATTAGACAGTATAATACAGCTTAAGGTTTCCTCATTGCAATCACTAAAATGGATACACATGTCTTTACACAAATAAATTCATAAAATGTAGTGTCCTGAAACCAGTTTTTGGTATGTGTATTCTGTTTCTCTCGTTTTCAATTATTAAAGATCCCATATGCATTGGCAGCATTGGTCTTCATCTAATATTCTTCCTTTCCACCAAATAATTCTTGAAGCAGGTATGAAGAAATATCGTGGTAGTCTGGTTGATAGCACTCCACCATCCTAATAAGGTTAGGATTAAACCCAACATAATAGAATCTGATGACAAAATAAAGTAAACTCGCACCAGTTAAATGACAGTACAGAAGCACAGTGTTCAGTCTAGCAAAAGCAGCTAGGCCAAATCTAATAAAATTGCTACTTCAGAAACAACCAAAAAATACGTCATTTAAATCTATATAACAAAGAAAACCCAAAAGGAAATAATATAGAACATGTATCAGAAAGCCTGGTGTCTCTAGAATAAGTTCCGGCAGCTAAATCAGTTATCTAGATCCATCTAGCTGCTGCCTTCCATCTCATAGTCCATGATACTGCGCTGATTATTACGTCAGATTCCATAATTTTGAGCTGATAATGAATTCAGATTGACCGCGCACTAATTGAACCACAAACACCGCACTACGCAAATCAATTATGAAAAACATCTTGATTAAATTCAAAATTCCACAAGCACTGAACCATATCCCCGCAAAACAAATAATTCCAGATTCAACAAACAAATCAAACACTTTAAGAAAACTAATGAAGTAGTCCACAACTAAGATATCGAACACGATTATGACGATTAAATTCTTCAGATACGCAATTGAGATGAACTAGGGAACCACCTGATCAGCGTGCAAAGCCAAGAAATCAGATCCGCAGTGATAAAAACCCTAGGGAATTACAGGAAACCTAGCTTGGATTCAACCAGAAAATGCTGTACAATTTGTAGATGCCACTCAAGCTTCGATCTAGAAATCAAGTAGAGAAAAGAATCCTAGATCCGACTGAAAGAAGACGAAGAAGAGATTGGGAGTGACAAACGAAAGCCCATACAAGGACGGCCTTGGGCGATTCATAAACCCTTTTTGTCTTTCCCTGTGCTGATTCGGATTGTTGTTAGATCCGATCCGACCTGTTCCTATTTTTTCTAATTTTGTTTTCTTGTTAATTGATAATATGATAAGCCTTTTATAAAAAGATTGGGTTAAGACAGGCCCAATTTTAGCTGACGAGAGATGGATTAGGCCTACGGGTCCAAGAAAAGGAAACATTCGGTATCACACCCTAGAAAAGATGTATCATTTGTATTAACTAGTGATTAAACCTTAAATTTTTTGTTTAATTTTTAATTTTTAATTCAATTTATTTTAATAACTCTTGCTATTAAAAATTAATCAGTTTATCAATTAATAAGCCAATTTTAATAAATTAATGAATTATTATAAACTAAAATAAATTAGTTAATTTTTTACAATCTCCTTTCTTAATTAAACTTCAAATTTTTCTATAAATAAAGACAATATCTTTCAATTATATTATTCAACCTTGAGCGACCTTTTAACTTTAAACATTTTATCTTATGGTATAACTTTAACTTATTTTAATGTTCCAAAAATTCCTTCCTCTAAATTTTTTTAAATTTAAAAATGAATTTAAATTATAGTTAAACTAAAATGACGTTACAACGATTTCAAGGCTTTATTCTTATCATCATATTACAATATGTCCAAAGAACTAAACCTACTTAAGAAAGACAGTGTGACTATTTACATACTAGACAGCAACAATAAGATACAATTATAGGTACATTTAGCATTACTGGTATTTGAGATTTTGCTTCCTCTTCTAGCAGATTTCCTTTTTACATATTTGGATTGCAGGCAAAAATTTTCTAAATTGACATTTTATTTTTATTTAAAGCGCAGGGATGATATGGACAATTAGCAAATGAAAAAATAGGACGTAGCTCTCTTGATGGAGACAATTAAGCTCCCAAGTAAATAATAATCATTCAATAGGGAATGAATAGTACAGTCCCCATTGAAAACGACAATAAGTTTAGTTTAATACGCTCCAAATGATCCATGAAACTAGATTAATGCTTTATTTGATTTATTCGCATTTTCATTTATGAAGAAATAACTTTCAAAGGATCTAAGCGGGGAAATCAAAAGTCAAAGCTTTATGTGAAAGAAAAGATAATGATAATCGCAACAGATAAGCCCTATTCTCACTCTAATCATCCGAAGTGGAGAAAGCAAAATGGTTAATTATGTCACCCCCTAACCCCCTAATCTCTCATCAATAGATATATTTATCTTCAAACATAAATAAATATTGACTGATCACCCCACATATCCGCCCAGTAGATCGGGTCATCATCTCATTCCCTCTTGTGATATTCCTCAATTGCCCCTCTTTACCTTTCCAAGATTCAAGTTCCATTTTTTAATTATTGTTTAATTACATGAATTACTGCAAATTTTTAACGGCACGAGTCCTTCTCGTGGACTCCACCCAGCAATTGGTGTCAAATGGTCCATATATATAAGGATCACCTAAAACACGTCTCCATGTGCGGTGGGAATCCTAAATTGACCCACATCGGAATTTCCGAAAATTTATATAAAAAACCTATTTTTAATTTTTATCAATGTATGAATAATGCATAATGAATGTGTGAGTGACAGGGGGCCATTTAAGTAATTAAGCCATGTTCAAGGTTGTTATTATCAAATTCGGAAATCAGGGAGAAAATATAGCTTAATCGTTTTTTTCTTCCCTTTTTTGGTTTAAGAAATTAAAAAAACAAGTTTGGATATTTTTAGTATTCAAGTTCTGAAAGCAATAAATAGTTAAATACGGCAAGTGTTAAGCCGTGAGTGAGAGTGTACATCTGATTGTTGGAATTGCCTTTTCATCTTTTGACACTCTCCATCAGAATTGACAATACACTGCGTAATTAAATTATATATATATATATATATATCTTGTTCAGTTTGGTAAGTGAAGCAAAGACAGTTTCTTCTTAGTTGGCATCTTGTGGATTATGTTTGCTTTTGAAGGATGAGAAAGAAAAGATTATGGCTTCAAGGAATGAGGGCGAGTGGTGAGAGTTGGCAAGTGTAGAAAGAAGATGGCTTTAAGGAAGTTATGTGGTTCTTCTTCTGCCAACTTAGAGTAGCTATGTGAAAGAGTCGTTGCAAACCTGAATTGCTTGGTATGCGAAGTTCTTTTTGGTTTTGTGTTGAGCATCGCTCTCCATGAAAAAGTTTCCATTTTGCGAGTGGTTTTATCTTCTTTTTTTTCATTGTTGTGGGATTTAGAAGTGATTTTCATGCTGTTCCTACCGTGAAACTTCTCGGTTTATTTTTGTTTATATTCTTTGGATTATTTGTGGTTTCAAACTAGAGGTTGTCGAATCTGCAACTCTTTACTGCTTTAGCCTTTTTAAGTTTTCTGGTTTTTGTTTGCTTAATTGACGTCCGGTTCCAAATTCATGGTTGCTACAAAGTCCCAAACTTAGGAAGCATTTCGCTCCCTTTCTTCTTCTGCTTCTCTGTGTCTCTGCACGAACCGTCCTGTTTATAGTTATCCCTTTCAAGTGTGGAAAGCGGCAGCTTATGTCTTTATGTACTCGAGGCCACTGATAAAATTGGACAGAATTGTTTTACGTCATCTTTTTCTTGGAACATACGGGAATTTTTACAGCTAATTTCAATTTCCTGCTTTGGAATAAAATTCCCATTTTCATTTGTGCATTAAGAGATAAAAAGGGAGACATTTTGATTGATATTAGCCTTTTTTGGTTTTTCTGGTGAAATTATGAACCTGTTTACTCGGTGGTGAGCCTCGTTACTTTTCGTTGTATATACAAGATCTGCAAGTTGTTATTGAGGCTTAGATTCTGCAGTTTTGGCTTTACTTCTCTTTTAGAGGAAACATGGAAACATTCTTGTGGTATCTACTGTATATATTGCATTGGAGTGATTATACATGTTATATGTTTCTGAAGTAGGTTTCTTTTTGTATTTATCTTAAAACCTTTAGGTCCTTCATTCTCCTTGACAGAACATGTGTGTGCAAAATTATGTGACGAACTTACCTTTCTTTTCTTTGTTGTGTAGATACTTAGTCCTACTATCGTTAATGCAAGATGGATTTTCCAGAGCCCATTAAGGTTGTTTTTAATAGAATCAAGAAATTGGAACCAGAGATGGCTAACAAGATTATTGGCTATCTTCTAATACAAGAATGCAGTGATCTGGAAATGATTAATTTGGCTATGAGTGCTGATGCTGTTATTCAAGAACTGATCTTGAAGGCTAAAGCTGAATTATGCATGGGACCAAAAGCACTATCGCCAACGATCCCACCGTCCATGAATTTACTTCCTGCTAGAGAAGTTCTTCCATTTGATACCTTTCCGCCAGTTGCATCCCGATCCTTTGGCTCCTTTCAGATGCCTACTCTCTACTGGGAATCACAAGTTGCTGCAAAGGTTAATTTAGATATAACGCCACTGAGTTACCCTGATTCCATCACGGAACTCCATAAGCAAGCTCCTCTATCGATGTTAGAGGATCAGCTTGAGTCTGTCAGCTTGGACAACACGGTGTTCCCAGAACATTATTGTCATTCTGATGCTGCAATACATAACTTAGGGGGACGAACTGGTCGGAGATATTCATGGCTAAAAGAATTCCCACTTAAGACATGCCACTACTTCAACAAAGGTTACTGTAAGCATGGAAGTAATTGTAGGTATTTTCACGGTCAAATTTCAGAGAGCTTCCCCCTAAAGTTTGATGCAGTTAACGATGACCAAGTTTTATCCTCGGGGTCATTGGAGAAGTTGGAGATGGAAATTAGAGAACTCTTGAAGTCAAAAAAGGGAAACCCTGTGTCAATTGCTTCTCTGCCAATGATGTACTATGAGAAATATGGAAAAGTTCTTCAAGGCGAAGGCTACCTTACTGAGAGTCAGAGACATGGCAGGGCTGGTTATAGTTTGACAAAGCTTCTTGCCAGACTGAAGAACAGTATTAGGCTGATTGACAGGTCAAAATGGAAACTTCCTTGTGTTATACAATCGAAAATATTTTTTGAGTATTTACTCACGTATGTATTAAACTTGTTTTTGCAGACCTCATGGACAGCATGCTGTAATTTTGGCTGAAGATGCTCCTAAATACATGAATAACCTGGGTGATAGAAATGACCCTGGTCCAATTGTTAGTGGATCTCACCAGATATATCTTACATTTCCTGCAGAAAGCACTTTTACAGAAGATGATGTCTCCAACTACTTCAGGTAATTTCTATTTTTTTCAAGAAGCTCTTGCTAGGCTTTCTTGTTTCCAAATTTCAGTGTTTATCAGTTCTATCCTGATTTTGGGCAATCTTTGCAGCACATTCGGGCCAGTTGAGGATGTGAGGATTCCCTGCCAACAGAAAAGGATGTTTGGTTTTGTAACATTTGAAAGCGCAGATACCGTCAAGGTGGTTTTGGCAAAGGGAAATCCTCATTTTGTCTGTGGTGCTCGGGTTCTTGTTAAACCTTACAGGGAAAAAACAAAACTGTTGGAAAGGTGAATTGTAATTCTCCATCCTTAATGAATTTGAAAATATGGAATGCTAGAATTTGTTGCAATGCCTTAAAACTTGCTACTTTCGATTGTGACTTAGGAAACTCAAATAATTTTGCAGTCTACCGGTTGCATGCTTGCAGTTGTTATGTATAGTATTTATTGGTTACAAGAAAAGTTTGAGAATTTATTTTCTTCATTTTCTGGGTGCAGGAAGTATCATGAGAGAGTTGAACATCCGATGTATTACTCGCCTCACTATTTAGACTTGGACACTGAGCTTCATCCAATGAGTATGTCTTACATAATATCTTGAAACGTCAGAGATTGAAACTAACTTGTTTAGATTGCAAAAGGAGCTTGAATGTCTGTATATAAACTGTTCAAAATCCTAATTATTCAAAGTCTGTTAGATTCTCTTGTATACTCAAGGCATACCGTTTCATTATTGACTGATTAAACCATTTATAACTTATCTCTTGATCGGTTACAGTTGTTTATGTTGCCCAATGAATACTTTTACTTCTTATAGTGCCAAGAGCATACGACACATCAGGGCTGCTAAGTAAGCAGCTTCTTGAAGAGCAGGATCAGGCATTTGAACTTGAGAGAAGGCGTCTGGCAAAGCTACAAATAGTGCAGAAGCCAACGGCCGATCCATCCTATTTTGATTATTCGATGGATGGGTTAAAAATCTCAGAAGGTTACTAAATTGTCTTTTATGTTAATTTTTACATGCAGACATACACACAATTCCAGCTAGTCTCAACATTGTACATGAAAATAATTTCAATCTACCATCTGCAGAACGCTTTGGTTATATATTGAATGCTCTGAACACTGGTTCAGCGAACGATGACAAAACCAAAATTGTCGATAGTAATTACATTGATCAGGACAGGTAAGTCCAGCATCTAACAGATGGATCTTCTTTTAGTTAGTTTCTCTTCTTGCTATTGTTACTAGAGTAGGATCTTACGTTATTACTGATTTCATAGCTATATTTAGTCATGGTCTTTTGTTGTAAGAGAAACAGTGTTTAATATCTGATTCCGAGAAATTGATTTCATTTTCTTTTTTTAATGCAGCTGTCAAGGAATTAACCTACCAGAGAGCCCATTTGCATCAGCAATAGTTAGCAGCATTTCGACAGTCATATAGGTTCAGCAACAGATAGCACATATAGAGTTAGAAAGGCAATATCTTTAGTTTGATACTTGACAGCTCCTTTTTTTCCTTAAGCCTGTTTGCCAAAGTTTACTGCAAGTACATACTGGTCAACCTAGAATGAAGCGTCAAGCAGAATACCGTATATAGAAGTAACTGTAAGACGGCTCTACAGTTTTGTAGTGTCAAAATCACAGAAGTATGGCCAGAAGTCTTGATATTTATAATGAATGTAATTAAGTATTAACCCTGTGCTAGAACAAAAGAATTGAACACATGCAGCTGTTCACAGAAGTTGCAAGTATGCTTGACATATCTAATAATAACACTTTGTACATACACGAGTTATCTAATAGAAGGCTCTGCTGTGAAAAGTTGTGTTGCTTTTGTCTATTAGTTCCAGTTTATCATATCCATTGGATTATTAGTTACTAATATATGAATGTGATGTGCCATTTGATTAGTATATGTATCTCGCAAATCGCTTTGTTCTTGATGTTTGTAATAGATAACTAACAAAATCATCGCATCTTCCCATACGGTGATGTTAATATGAAGGGAAACCGTGGCATTGAACTTACCACCTTCAACAGCTACAAAGACAATGGTCCACATACAGCAACTAAAAACACAGCAATCCCCCTTTCTGAAATATTCCTGTGTCTAAATTGTGCTGCTGTACTTGGGAGGAAGACATTGAAATTCCTGAAAATTTCTCACCAAGTCTCCATCAAAGCTATTCCAGGAGAAAAAATAATGATAATATGGTTGCTTCAGGCCTGTAAACTATCAAGGAAGTAGCGAAGCCAGAGACTTCAATGTATACATAAATAAAAGGGACACACCAGCCAAAGGCAAGTTAGGCAATAGGAGTTCTTCGCAAGTGGCATCCAGATAAGATAAAGGGTGTGTCAACTTGTGATATAGATTCCACAAAATAGAAGAACATATCTATGATTAAAGTAGTCACGAAGGCCACAAGACAAGTAACAAGACAGACCATCATGAATA
>JAOQMQ010000196.1:33508972-33533806 GCA_027563845.1 Erythroxylum subrotundum
TGAAAAACCAATCAAAGAAGTGGGCATAGTGATCAACATGAAAGTTAAGCAGCAAAAAATTTCTTTTTATTTGCAGAAAATGCAAAACTCACATTCAACAGCCAATCATCCTCTGAAAATTCACCATCTGCCTCCTCTTCTTCATCCTTCTCACTGTCGTGGGGATTAATAGTATTGCCATCCCTTGAAGACCACAAATCCAATCTTTTTTCTTCCTCTACTTAGCCTATTATCACTACGCACTATTACAATTCCAGGTTGAACGATAACTAGAGAATGGAAGTGAAGACTGGGATTCAGTGAGTAGACAGAGGAAGAGTCTGTCATGTCTAAAGAAGCAGAGAGGGTGTTAGAGAGAAATTAAGATAGAATAGAGTGACAAAAAGGTTACAGAGAAAATCAAATCTGAAATTGAAGTTAATAACATCAATATCCTGTAAATCTTTGTTTCGCATTGACAATTTTTCTGAACAAGTTGAAACGTTATTGTATGCGGAATAGGAGATGTATTCACCATGAGAAACAATATTTGGAGAAAACATTTTAAACCGTTTAAATTTGTCTGAGAACTTATAAAATTTTAAGGACAAAAATTTGGAAAAATCAATTGTAAGACGAACCAAATGGCCACAAGAAATATGTGGTTGGCAAGAGACCACGACGAAACCAAGTAGACGTAAGCTAAAGTATATCAGGAAGGACCAGAAATTATCATCATGAAAGCCTGTAATGGAAGTTGCAGGCTCTTCTTGTCCTTCATTGCTTAGATGTTCAACCAAATCTAAGCTTTTCTCTCCTAACAGACTCACCAGAGAGTTCTCCAAGTCAAGGATCCATCTTGGCATCACCAGGAGAAAAGGATGGATTTCCAGAATTGCAGCCATCAGTGATGTCTCTGGTTTAGCTGATCCAGTTCAAGCTGGAGTCACCTGGCAAGTTGTTGTGGGAGCTGTAGGTTGGTACTAAAGTTCTATTTTAATTAGTTGTTCCTGCAAATTCCAACTTATTATTATTAACTCCAAGGAAGTAATTTTGTTCTCCAACGTTGTTTCAACCATGTTCTTGTAATTGTGCAGCCGGGGTCACACCTTTTGTGGTTGCTGGTATAGAGTTCAGCAAACGAATTGTAAGCATATAGTTGCTGCTGATTATCTATGAATAGCAAGATGCATACGATAAGAGTACCATAAGTTGGATTTAATTTTTCAGCTGTCTTTAAGTCTTGAGAACTACTTGAGTATCATTCCATGGATTGGAGTATTATTAAACGTGTTAATTAGTAGAATTTCTAGGGATGACTGTAGTTGCAGAAGCAATACCTAGGCTTCTTTACTGGGTACGGATCAATAATCTAGTTGGTTTGTTTGAACTGAAGAAATATGTGTAAATCATCCATGGCATGCAGATAGCTCAGAGAAGATGTGATGAATGTGAAGGGTCAGGTCTTGTCCTTATGGACAATAACAACGAATACGTCCGATGCCCTCGATGTGGTATGGTCTGATTCAACTGTGTTTGTTGTGTTGTGGATACACAGTACACTTTTGTATATACAACGATCTTATTCAACTTACATTAATTTCATTTCCATGGCTTGGCAGGAGGATTTCTACCATGGCAGTCATGGAAGAGATTTTTCTCTGGTTAAATTCTTTGTTTATTGTATTTACTCCTTGGCTTGGATTACATGTAATCTTGTTGAGTATGTGTTCCTTTACAGTCCTAAACTTGGCAGGGGTAATACTTATACCCATTTCTCAACCTTAACAGATTGTTCAAGCTCTTACTAGACTTGAATCGAAGACATGAGATGTTGGAAAATTTCCCCCATACGTATAAAGCTTGACATATTTGATGCCAATCTTCCTTGAAGCCTGATGTCAGTCCCTCAAATCAAACCTAGTATTGACTTCTAGCTGATAATGATTTTAGCTTTTTCATAAAGGTTAATTAAGTTGTAGGATTGTTCCCGTGATTCAAACCCGTAATCTTTTAATCACAAAAAAAAAACTTTACCAGTTATTCTAAGACTTGCTCGTTTGGAGTCAATGATAAAGTATATAACAAAAGAAGGTCATTGATCAACTTAAGATAAATAAAGAAGAAGACCTTAGACTTTGTTATTAGATTAAATAAAATATTTTTAAATTAACTTACCTATGTCTCTCCCAAAATATAATTATGCCTTTCTATAATGTCTATCACCAACCTACCTCGTTTGTTGTCGTTGTATCGATTGTCAAGTCAACTAGCGTGATTTTAATAGGGAATAAATCCACCCAAGTCTCCACTAATTCGTACATAATTTCTCCAACTTGCAACTTTCCTAACAAAGGATCCAGTCATTTATATATTTTTTCAAAAAAAAAAAAATCAAATCTATCGCGATTATCTTAGGGGGCACTTGGTTCACAGAGAATAATAGGAATGCGAATAAAAATGAATATAGTGAGACATATGAATGGATATAATCATTATAATTATAATGATTGGTTAAGACGAATGAATGATTACCATTACTTTTGACGGTGATTGGTTTGTTAAAAATCTTGAGAAATAAAATTTTATTAAAATTTTGTTTTATATCAAATTTTAAATATATTTTAATTAATTATATTTTATGCACCCTATTTATAATGACAGAATGTTTAAAATCAAGTATATTGCGGTATTTCATTTCCAATAACTCTTGAAGAAAAAAAATACTCCAGTATTTTCTTGCATCAACATGTCATTAGTTACATAATATTTTCAAAATATAGTTTAATAATCAAAAATATTGTACAATTCATCAACATAACCACAATATCCGTCATTTCGTTGCTATAGTAAAATCAAGTAACATAGTTTAATATAATTTACATTCCTATGATAATACAAATGATGTAAAATATCTGTCGTATACACAATACTTTAACCAAAAGCCTTCAATTGATGCAAAATAACCAGGTTAACACTACCATGATCATAGAGATTAATCTACAATTGCAAACAAAGAAGAAATCAAGAATGAATTTCAATCACAAGTTGATACCAAATATGAGTTTTTATTGCACACTCGTAAAACAAGTACACCCTTAAACATGCATTACTATCTACAAGATGTTCTGAACTAGAATTCCTGGTATTCTATATTTATTCTATATTTAACCTGTTTTATAAATATTCATCTATTTAATTTTTGTTAATCTTATTTATTAGATGAATGAATGCTCGTAAAATAGGGTAAGTATAAAATAACATGATTAAGTGCTTTAAATATCAAGGTTTTGGTCATATCGCTTCTTAATACCCTACCAAAAGAACTGTAATTTTGCTTGAGAATGGAGACGTTGCTAGGAAAAGTAATGACATTGATGATTTTGATGATGCGCCTCCGTTGACGAATGCTTCCGACGATAAGTAAGCAGTGACGAAATCTTCTAAGATTTTCTTTTATTTTACTCAACTTCTTTATTAAGGCAACTTTCATTGACTGCTTGAGTGGTCCTGACCATAAATAATCTCCCTCTTCCTTGAACAGATTTTCGGTTTCAAGTAATAAAAAGTCTTGAAGACTTTTGAATCTGATATGGAGTGACGAAAAAGTTTAACACTCGTTCCTCTTGTCAAAATCCCTTTTCATGTCTTGTTTGATAGATTATGTAAGTATCCATTTTCTGGGAAAGTTGTCTTTTCTGTCAAGACCAGCGTAAATAACTCCAACAGAGTTCATTTTCCAAGCTTTGAATTTTTGTTAACTTTTAAGAAATGAATGATCTAAAGTTGTTCGTTATTGGGGACTTGAAATGTTTATGATTAGAAGATGACGATACAGCTATGAATGCTAAATTGAGGCCACAGAACAAGATAGGAATTGAAGATGTTCAAAGGTCTTAGATTCTTGGCATTTTGTCTGACTTTAAGGTTGTCTCATGTGGAGCTATGACGATGTAATCTCTTCACCCAAATTCAGCAATTGAATGACGTGATGTCATTTCAACTTTGATGAATTGAAAATGACTTCATTCTTTTTAAAATGTCAAGAGTCAATATTGCATGTAAATGATGTAATGCTTACCTCAAAGCAATTCATTTCTTATTTTTTGTTATTCATATATAATTAGGCTATCTAAAACAATAAATTAAACGATCTTTATTGCTTTATTAACGTACACAATCATAATCTTCAAAATAAAATAAATTTCGAAAACCACTAATTTGAAAATTCCAAATTTTAAAATGTTTAATAGGTCAATTTTTATAAATTAATAAGTTCTTATAAACTAAAATAAATCAATTAATTTTTATTTAAGAATCTCTTTTTCAATTAAACTTCAAATTTTTGGTATAATACTAGTTGGATGTTTTAAACATTAAATTTTTTGTCTTAGTAGTCTAACTTCCAGTCTGATTTTTAAAACATTAGTTGAGACTAACATTTTTGCAAATAAAATATAGGCAAAATTTAAGAAAAAAATTGGAAATTTTCTTTCTCAATGTTAGAGAAAGCAATGGGAGTGTACGAAGAATCAAGTTGGACTTTAATTACAATGAAAAGGACACAAAAAGAATCATGTCCTTGTTAGAAAGACTTATAAATTCTTAATCCCCACAGAACCATGAAGTGGCCGGCAGGAAGAGATAGATCACCAAAGTCGTGTTTTCTTTACGAAAGTCAACTTTGGCTACTAAGAATTTAAACCAAAAAAAGGTGCATTTTGGACTTTGATTCTCCCATTGCTTAGACTGAAGATCAGCACAATGGACTCCTAGTCTATATACATAAAGATAAGTGAAATTCCCAAATGGGTCAATCTCATTAATTGGCAGAAACAAAAGAGAGGCACAGAGAGGAATGTGCCATTTATGGTGGAGAACTTACCATCCCATGTGAGAGTTGTGTTTATGTTCTTTCACAACCCATTTGCTTGAAGTCTTAATTAGCACTATTCGTGATTGAAGTTAAGAGTCTATTTCTTACAATGGCAGTAAGTATTGAAGAACGAAACATGAAAGGGAGCAGTCACTGCTAGAAAAAGGATAAGAAAGACGGATTATTCAGTCCTCTTTTCCTTTGTTTTTGGTATTTTTTGGAGGTAATCATTCCCTAACTGAAGGAAGGAGGAGTGATGTGGTTTGAAGAGATGATAAAAAGATGAAGTTAAGAAGAACAGAAAGTAATGAAAAGCGTGTGGGTCCAATACCAAACGTTGGGACACTCCTTTTTACCCACAATATTGAACAAAACAATGCTGACTGTAGTTAAACAAGTGCATAAAACGTGTATTCTGTAACTTTGACTGTAGTTAAACAAGTTCATAAAACATTTATTCAGTAACTATGAAGCGTATATTACCAAAGGACCTTGTCCTTTTTTACTTTTAACAACCATGAGCTAGATATAATTAGAAGGATCCAATACCAACTGTACCTTTGCATAGTAACGGAGAAATTTATGGAAAAAGTGGGTGTGGATGTTGTCTGTTATTACCAATTACCATGGATGCAGATGCAGTTGACCCCAGCACATAAGTCCACCTCAAGAGTCCTTAATTAAATACTAGGAAACAAGAGCGCAAGATTGTCGAATGAGACAAATCCCGTGGCAGATATGTAAATACTGAGGAATTCAACAGGTTGATTTGATGAGTATTAAACAAGCCTATAAGATAAGATGTCGCTTATCCTTGGGTTGTCTCTGATATTTGAAGAAAACAAGATCAGAAAGTTAAACCTGAAGAAAGTTCAAATTTTGAAGGTATGTCTTGGAAAATGATGTTGAGACAGATATGGGTCTGTATTGAATTCAAATTTTGTTGCTGATAATTGTTGTTTGTTGTGTTTAAAACTTTTTTGTATGGCAATCTTCTATCTATTTGTTAGGTTTGAGCTGCGGTTGCTAGGTAAAGGTATGACCTTTTTGAAGTTGGGATAGTGGGAAATCTTTACAAATGAAAATTTTCTTGCTCTAGCAAGTAGAGGATTTGCTTTCAGCTTCCGTTGTAGCTTTAGAGTTATTTGGTGGAAAGCCTGCACATACACCACAGAGAACATATAGCAGGACATAAAGTTCGAATCTTTATGGGAATTCCAATCTTGGTATTGAAACTTCGTGTCGTGTAAAGAGGAGAGGCGTTGTTCTTAAATGAAGTGAACATGCATAATTCTTGATCTCTGATTCTCGAAGTTTATTATGTTTCAAACGTTTCCCGTCCCCCTTTTCCTTTCCTCTTACTGCATGCTCAATATGGTTCTTCATATCAAGTTTGCTGATACACCTTCAAATGCCATTTCGATCATTATAGAGAATGCACGAATCTCAAAGTGAAACTTCAGTAACGCCATATATTTTATTAAGATAGACTATTGTTGACAATAGCCTGTGTGAATGTGTAACTAGTAATCAGGTCAGGAAAAACTTGTTATGTGATTCACAAGTTTAAATACCGGTAAAAGGGGTGAGATTAGCTATGTTCTTTCAGCTGCTAGTTGCAACTGTTACCATGAAGCATCATTTCCTTTAGGGATGTTCTCATAGATATCACAGATTAGAATCTTCTTTATGTAAAAATGGATATATGTTTTTGCAAGGTACTTTCTTCCTTCTATCTCTAGTTGTTGTTTGATATATACTGTTACTGTAATCTGATATACTCTACTCATCTGGTATTCCTGCAGATTGGATCATTCAATATAATTCTAACTACAGAAGAAGACACTGTTTGTAACGTGGAAAAGATGATGCAGTTGCTATAACTCAAACTTACTGGCATCCAGAAGACCAGTAGTTGGGGTTTGAGGGAATTGGTTTGTGAAAGTTTATCAAGTATTGCTGTGAGCTAATACAAGTGTTCTTAGATGCAAAAATCCGAGAGAAATACTGTTGGACAAGAATCTTATGGGTTATTTGGTCAACCTATGCAAGATCACGAGTCCCATAGCTGGCCTTCCACTCAGAATCTGGATCATTGGCCGTGTTCTAATGATGGAGACCCCAGGGTGCAGTTTTCTGCTGAGAATTTTGAAGAGTACTGCAACCTTGAATCATCCTCTGAAACTGGTAATTACCCTGTTCAGAATTCCCCATCCACTGCTAGTTTGTCAGCAAATAACAGTGCAGTTTCTCAGCCAAGTTCACATTCATACCCATTAGATATGCATGATTCCCCAGAAAATACTAGCGACTCACCAGCCAGTGAATCTTATGTTGCTCACAAAGTAAAAGAACTTGAAATTGCTATGCTTGGGCCTGATTTGGACAATTTTGATGTTTGTGCAATGGCAACATCAGCTGAATCCAACCAAATTGCCTCTGAGTCAGAAAAATATGATTTTTTTATGGAGATGATGTCCAGAAAAGATTTGAAAGAAATGCTTTGCTTTTGTGCTCGAGCTATTGAGAATGGTGACATGTTCACAGTTGAATGGTTAATGACAGAGTTACGGAAGATGGTGTCTGTCTGTGGTGAACCAATCCAACGCTTGGGAGCTTACATGCTGGAAGGCCTGGTTGCAAAGTTAGCATCCTCAGGAAGTACCATCTACAAAGCTCTAAGATGCAAGGAGGCTGCAGGTAGTGATCTCCTTTCGTACATGCATCTACTGTATGAGGTCTGCCCATACTTCAAATTTGGATATATGTCAGCCAATGGAGCAATTGCTGAAGCAATGAAAGATGAAAATAAAATCCACATAATTGATTTTCAAATTACACAAGGCACACAGTGGATCACCTTAATCCAAGCTCTTGCTGCTCGGCCCGGAGGACCTCCACATATCCGGATTACAGGCATTGATGATTCTGTATCTACTTATGCTCGGGGAGGAGGGCTTGACATAGTTGGACAAAGACTGTCGAGGCTTGCTGCATCATATATGGTTCCCTTTGAGTTCCATGCTGCAAGGTCTTCTGCATCAGAAGTTCAACTTGAAAATCTTGTAGTTAAAGCTGGGGAAGCCATAGCTGTTAATTTTGCCTTGATGCTTCATCATGTACCAGATGAAAGCGTGGGCACTGAAAATCATAGGGACAGACTGTTGAGGTTGGTTAAGGGCTTATCTCCCAAGGTTGTAACTCTTGTTGAACAAGAGTCCAATACCAATACTGCAGCATTCGTTCCCCGCTTTATTGAGACCATGAACTATTTTCTACCTATCTTTGAATCCATAGATGTTACCCTACCAAGGGATCACAAGGAACGGATCAATGTTGAGCAGCATTGCCTGGCTCGGGAGGTCGTCAACATTATAGCATGTGATGGTGCTGAGAGAGTTGAACGTTATGAACTTCTGGATAAGTGGAAGTCAAGGTTTATTATGGCTGGGTTTGCACACTATCCACTGAGTTCTTTCATAAATGCTACCATCAAAACTCTGCTAGAGAACTACTCAGAGAAGTATACTCTGGAAGAAAGAGATGGAGTTCTGTATCTTGGCTGGATGGGCCAGCCTCTAGTTGGTTCTTGTGCGTGGAGGTGACAAACTTACCTTTTTCAATGCTCAGATCTCAACATAAAAGTTGGAATGTTTACCTGTTGTTTGTAGTTTAACGTCATAACAGTGTCGCAACAACACATTATGTAGCAGTGAACTGGACCCTTTACAATCTTTTGCAGCATACAATGTTGTCTTGTTCCACATTTTTACACCTTGCCTGCTTTTGCTTGTAGTGAGAACAAGAACCATGAAATGTGTAAACTACTGTTTGAAAGATTTACTCATTAACAAGTTTAGCAACCTAGCTGGTATATGAATTCCAATCAATTACTGCACGTGGGTGGCTAGTAAGGTTTAGCTGAATTCAGTATGGTTTAACCTTGATCACGTTAAAAGGTTTCCATTCCATGGTTATGTTTAACAAGAAGATAAATATCATATAAATTCCGCTTGCACTGTCAGGAGAAAACTATTACGAAGCAGGGTAGTACAGCACAAGGATTTTTTACGGTTATAATTTTGGAGTCAATATGTTCACTTCCAATTGAATCACACGCCCCATCTTCCTTGTTAACGACAGGACCAGCAATTATCCTGCACAGAATTACTGCTCTTTCCCTTTTGTCATCGCTCACTTGTGGAAAGGTAATGATGCCATCACTCAATTCCTCACTATTTGTACTCAGCCGAATACCGTTCCGCCTGATATCATCAGTCTGGAAATCTGATTGAATTAATCTGCAGACTCTGCAAAGAGGGTCTCTGCATAGCTGAGGAACTCTTATTGACTTTTCATAGCAACAGGACATTGTGGTGCCAAAAAAACGCAGTAGCTCATTTCCATCCACCGTGCTTCTTGGATGTGTCTTGCATTGCTCGTATGCGTTCTCCTTTACCATTTCCCTATAGCTTTCAAATCTTTCAAGAACTTCAATTGAGCTCTTCACCCTGAGGACCCTTTTGATCTTGATCTTCATAGATGGCTCTGATGGATTTATTGACGCTCTTCTGAAGATCATCTCAGTGATAATTCTTGCAGGGTCTCCTATGCCCAACTCTGTTTAAATACAAGAAGAATCCAAATTTTCAGAAAAGAGGGTATGATACTACTAGTAATGAGGAACTTGTCACTTTGCTGGATAAGCCAGATTAAACTACTGATGGACCATTAACTTCAAACACAAAGATGGTTTAGCTCTTCACATTGTTGTCATTGCCGCAGTTATGAAATTTTTCTGCAGGACCTCATTAATCTGTACCTAGTGGACGACATTGGTGTGGAAACAATATTAGAACATCTCTAACTGAATACGATTTGTAACTTACCACAAAAGTGTGTGCGTGAATTACGACGACGGATAATCACTTCACGATATGAGTTCCTAATTTGATGATTGCGCTTGCTGTTTAAGCTTTCCTTATTAGACGTGCAGCTCCGTCTGAGGCTGCATTTACATAGTTCTGGCCTGTTATTGTTAACCACATCACTTAGCCTGGAGCCACAGCGAACGCTCTCCTTCAAGTACAACCACAAAGCCTGCATTTCTGCCCTCTCTCTTTCTCTCCCTAGTTCCCGCGCCGCTCTAGTGGTAAATATTAAAGCTCTCAATGCAGGAAGCTTTATATACTGTGGAAGGATTAGCTTTGAAAAGTTAGTTCAGTGGAGAGTTTGGCCATAACGTGGCTGCATGATTTCCAGCTACTGAAGCAAAGACAAAATGGTGAATTTAAGGCATTTTGTAGGCTACGTACAATGCCCCTGCCAAAAGATCACCAAAAGTTATTATGACACCACAATGGAAACAAATAATATAAATAGAAAGGGAAACATCATTTGGATTTATCTCAGAAAAGAAGAGGGAAAGGGCGACTTACATGGTCTAACCCAAGAGCCTTCTTTGTTTGCTTCCGATCTGCCTGCCTGCCTGCCTGCTTGTTGACCTCACGGTGACAAGTAGCTGTAAAATTGGGACAATGATTTATGGTTTTGTATTTATCCAAAAAGAAAATATAAGTTCAGATGGCTAGGTCCAGTGAGGAAACTTCCACATATAGACGGGCCTCACCTGCGATACTGTTACGAAAACTTGAGTTGCATGGACGCAGTAAGGAAGAAGAGAGGGACAACATCGTAGACGAGCAGTTAAGAATAAACGAAACGCAGCGTAGGAGCAATAGACGTATCCCGGACTCACGTGATATCGTCTGGAGTATTCGCGTAGGAGCAACAGACGAATCCCGGACTCACGTGATATCATTTGGAATATTCTAAGTACAGTGGAGTATATATCCGTTGTAACCAAATGAAAAGGCATGCAATGAAAGAATGATTCTCTAATCTCTCTCTCTCTCTCGCTTATTCTGTGCGATTGTACGATCTTAGCAAGGAATTGCGTGACGTGAGTGTACGAGTAAGCGTAAAATTCATAACATTTGGTATCAGAGCGAGCGCTCCTCGGACTAGCAATGGCGGAGAGTACGCGAGGCGCTGAAGTTCGTCGTTTGGAAGAAAGTATCAAAAGCATGCTGGAGGCTCAATCACGACAAGAGAAGGAAATTAGTGATATTAAATCCATGTTTCAACCAGTGACGGAGCCAGAAATTTAAGATAGGAGGGTCTAAATATTTAAGTTTTTAAATTTTGAGGGGCTTAATGCACCACTAGACTCTAAATAACTCTGTCCTTCTATATATATATATATTTTAAAAATAAATAATATTTAATTTTATAAATCTGCACTGGGCCCCATATATCTCCGTCTATGGTTTCAACAACTCATGCAGAAGATGAATAAAGAGGAGTCAGAGACGTCTATGAGAAGTGTAGGAGATGGAGGACGTGGTGCGGTACTGATGAGGGCCAATAAGACTGAATTTCCGACATTCGACGACACAGGGGTGAGGAGCTGGGGCTACCGGTGTGACTAGTTTTTTACGATGGATCAAACACTTGAGGAGATGAAGATAAGGCTTGCTTCTCTTCACATGGAAGGTGTCGCTCTCGAATGGTATCAGCTGACGATTCGGAATCCGAAAGAGATCAATGAAATGAAGTGGGAGGAGTTCATCACCCTTGTACGACAACGCTTCGTTGAAAATATTTTTGAGGACCCAATAGGCGATTTAAAAGAACTACGACAGGAAGGATCGGTACTGGATTACTGTGCCCTGTTCGATCGGTACTCTAATAAACTCATTTTACCTGAAGAATACTTAGTTGGGTTTTTCTTAAAAGAGCTTAAACCGGAGTTGGGACTGACGGTAAAGATGATGGATCCGCAAACCCTACACCAAGCTTATACGTGGGCACGCAAACAGGAGACGATCATGGCAGCCAGCGTTCCAGTATACTTTGGAAAATGTGACAAGATGGGTAGTATAGAAGGAGGGGGATCAAGCCATTACAAAGGAACTAACCATACAACTCTTTTATCAAAACCGCATACCGAGGCAGGATTGCTGCCTACCCCAGGAAGTCAAGGTAGCAGAAACACTACTTACAGGCGGCATCGTAACAGTAGGACATCTAGCAGTAAGGAGTTCGATGAAAAAGAGTGAAGGGGTTGTGTTTCTGGTGCGACGAGAAATATACTCCGGGGTATCGTTGCCAGAAGAAACAGTTTCAACTCTGCATGGTGGAAGACAAGGAACAGGAGGAAGAGGAAATGCGAAGTGATGAACTAGAGGACGGAGCTCCCCTCAATCCTAACGTTTCACTAGAGGCCATGTGGGGCTTAAAGGACCAGACCGACTACAAACAACTCCGGGTCGTGGGGAGTCACCGAAAAAGGCCCCTTCACATACTGGTGGACAGTGGAAGTACTCACAACTTCCTGGATGAGAGGCTGATGCGGAAGGAAAAGGTGGAGGTAGACAACATCGAGCCATAAGTATTACAGTAGGAGGATGATTGAAATTGGAATGCAAGCATGTGTGCAGAAATTTTGTGTGAAAAATGCAAGGGTACAGTTCATTACGGAAGCTTTAATCATCAAATTGGGAGGCTGTGACATGGTGCTGGGAGTTCAGTGGTTGGTTACATTGGATGACGTATTGTGCAACTTCAAGAAGCACACCATGGAGTTTCAGTGGGAAGCCAAGATCGTGAAATTAACGGGGAAACCAGAGACGCCAGCCAAAGAAGTATCAGGCAAGAGCTTCCACAGGGTGATCAAAAACTCTAGCCAAGGTACTCTATTTATGCTGAGGCTGACAGATCCAATCGAATTCCAGATGTAACATCTAGAAGTTAACGACGATTTTTAGACCAGAGACGAGTTGGAAGGGTTGTTAGCGGAATATGGGGAGATCTTAGGGCTGAAAAGGTTGCCACCAAACAGAGCATGTGATCATGCAATAAACTTCAAACTCGGAGTAGAGACCATCAATGTCAGGCCATATTGCTATTCGGGGGAGCAGAAGGACGCAATAGAAAAAGCGATGCAAGAGCTATCAGAACAAGGGTTCATACGCAAGAGCGTTAGTCCGTATGCATCGCCGATGATCCTAATAAGGAAGAAGCATAACTCCTGGAGGATGTGCATCGACCATAGGGAATTAAACAAGCAGACGATCAAGAGTAAATTCCCGATTCCACTTATAGAAGAGCTGCTAGAGGAACTGAAAGGATCTAGTTGGTACTCGACGCTGGATTTACGGTCGGGGTATCATAAAAAACGGATGAAGGAAGAGGACATACCGAAAACATCTTTCAGAACTCACGAAGGACAATTTGAGTTTTTGGTGATGTCGTTCGGCCTCACGAACGCCCCATCAACATTTCAAAGTCTCATGAACCAAGTATTTAAACCCTTCCTCCGAAAATTTTTACTTGTCTTTTTTGATGATCTTCTTATCTACAGCTCCGACCTGCAACAACATCTGAGGCATCTTCGGTTGGTTCTGGGGTCTTGCAACAACAACAATTATTTGTCAGGGGAAGTAAATGTACATTCGGGGTGAGACAGGTAGACTACCTGAGACATTCAATCTCGAAGAAGGGTGTATCCATGGATATTAAGAAGATAGAGACCATCCAACAATGGCCCCAGCCACACACGCTAAAGGAGCTTCGGGGGTTTTTTAGGCTGACGGGGTATTACAGAAGGTTAATTAAACACAATGGGATCTTGGCGAAACCTTTTAACGCTATGTTGAAGAAGCAAGAAGTGGCGAGTTGGGAATGGAAGGAGGAACAACAGGAGGCGTTTGAACAGTTGAAGGAAAAATTGACGACAACACCGGTACTGGCATTACTGGACTTCACTAAGTTATTTGTGAATGAAGCAGACGAGTGTGACAAGGGGATCGGAGCTGTTTTGCAACAGGAGAGTCGTCCTATAGCCTATATGAGCAAGGCATTAGCTCCTAAACATCAAGAGTTGTCAACAAACGAAAAAGAATTCCTGGCCATTATCAAGGCCGTGAAACAGTGGCACCATTATCTGAGTGGTAGATCTTTCCGTGTACAAACCGATCACCGAAGTTTGAAATATCTTCTGGAGCAAAGGATCTCCACACCATTCCAACAAAACTGGCTTCCGAAGCTGATAAGGTACGACTTTGAGGTCAATTACAGAAGCGAAAAGGAGAACTTAGCAGCAAACGCACTATCTCGTGTCTTAAGCCTTCAATTACTTACAATGGTGGCTTCGCAAATTCAAGCAACCATGTTAGATGAAATTCAAGAAGGATGGGAAAAGGTTAAGACCATAAAAGATCTCATCAGAAGACTAGAAACTACTGATACTCCTATGGGGAATTACGAATGGAAGAAGGGAATGCTAAGATGGAAGGAAAGAATTGTTGTGAGTTGTGACAAAGATCTTCGGAAAAAAAAAATAACCATGGCGCATGACAGCCCACAAGGAGGACATTCGGGGGTGACAGCGACAATTAAACGAGTACAAAGTCTCTTCCATTGGAAACAAATGGCTAACGACGTGAGAAATCATGTCAAGAATTGCACGATATGTTAAAGAAATAAGTATGATCATGCGGCTTATCCAGGTTTATTACAGCCTTTACAGGTGCCAGAGGGATGCTGGAAAGAAGTCACGATGGACTTCATAGAAGGATTGCCACCCTCTCACGGGAAGTCATCGATCTTTGTCGTTGTTGATAGATTCAGTAAGTCTGCACATTTTGTGGCAATCAAACACCCTTACATAGCCCAGGAGGTGGGGCAAGTATTCATGGATCACATATTTACACTGCATGGTATGCCTGTCTGAATAATTACTGATCGGGATCCACTTTTTTTCAGCAAATTCTGGCACGAGATTTTCAGGTTACAGAATGTGAAGTTACAACCCTCGAAGGCATATCATTCGCAGACGGATGAGCAGTCAAAAGCGGCGAATAAAACGCTTGAGACCTACTTAAGGTGTTTTTGTTGTGACGCACCCCAGAAATGGACGAGCTGGTTAACCATGGTCGAATGGTGGTATAGCACCACGCATCACTCGGCCATAAACACGACTCCTTTTGAAGTCCTCTACGGGTACCCACCACCCTTGTATGTGCCATAAGTGGCAGGAGATTCTAAGGATGTGGGAATGGATCAAATGTTTCAGGAGAGGGAGGCGACGCTACAGATTGTCAAATTTCACTTGAACAGAGCAAAACAGAGGATGAAGTTACAGGCAGACAAGAAACGCTCGGATCGGGAGTTTGAAGAAAGATAGTAGGTATATGTTAAGCTGCAACCTTACAGGCAACACTCCCTACAACCACGGGCCAACTAGAAGCTAGCTCCTCTGTACTATGGACCTTTCCTGATCGTGAAGAAGGTGAATAAGGTGGCGTATACGTTAGGATTTCCCGATGGAGTGTCCATTCATCCTACTTTTCAT
Organism: Erythroxylum subrotundum; assembly: GCA_027563845.1. NCBI lineage: Eukaryota > Viridiplantae > Streptophyta > Magnoliopsida > Malpighiales > Erythroxylaceae > Erythroxylum > Erythroxylum subrotundum. The sequence continues at coordinate 33,524,245 of JAOQMQ010000196.1, forward strand.
GTTTCTTAATTGCGGGGTTCGGTATCTGAAGGCACGCCAACATCTAGTCAACTACCTACAACAGTGAAGGATGTGGAGAAAATTCCAGTGACCATTTGGGACGAAGGATGGTAAAGAAGAATAATAGAGCAGTCATGCAAATACTAGTACAATGGCAAGGAGGAATCCGAGAAGACGCTACGTGGGAAATGTTCTACGAATTACAGAAGAGGTTTCTGGATGTCAATCTGATGGATAAGGTGGTTCTTGAAGACGGAGGGGATGTTACGAAAACTTAAGTTGCATGGACGCGGTAAGGAAGAAGAGAGGGACGACGTCGTAGACAAGAAGTTAAGAATAAACGAAACGCAGCGTAGGAGCAATAAACATACCCTGGACTCATGTGATATCGTATGGAGTATTCACGTAAGAGCAACAGACGAATTCCGAACTCACGTGATATCATCTGGAGTATTCGCGTAGGAGCAACAGACGAATCCCGGACTCACGTGATATCATCTGGAATATTCTAAGTCATCATCATCATCACCCAGTCCGAAGTCCCGCAATGAAGAGGGATCTAGGGAGGTCTGATAGTACGCAACCTTACTCCTACAAAGTAGAGAGACTATTTCCGGTAGACCCACATGCAAATGAGACAATACAAGAGTGATGCAAGTTTCAAAGAGAATAGGTAAAACTAGCACGGTAAAATATTAAGTAAATAAAATTTACACTAAGTACATAAATAAGTAAAAATACAAGGTATACCTGATGGGGTCCAGATCCACGCGTATCCGATAAGCTGCAACGTTAGGGGTCCTTGCTCATAGTCCCTGAAGGTTTGCCAATCCTTCTGTCCCCATACACCTGTCCTGAGGACCCAAGTTGCAATGCTCGTAAGCCTTGTCCAAGACTTACACTTAGAAAAGGGGGGAAAGGACGTTGGGTTGGGCTTCCTACGCCATAATTGGCGTATCACGAGTACCACCTCCAAATAACTACTCTACTGTTTTTGGCGAACTTTAAAGGTTAATCCATTACCCTTATCCGATCACGCCATGCTCTTTTATTTCTAGCCACTGCTTCATTAAGGTCCAACTGAGATAAATCGTTCTTGATCACTTCCCTCCAGTTCTTGTAAGGCCTTCCCCCTTCTCCTCTTGTAGCCACTAAGGATTATACTCTCACAACTTCGCACCGGAGCATAAGATAGTCTCCTGTGCACATGCCCGAACCACCTAAATCTAGTCTTTCTTAACTTGTCGGCAACACTAGCTACCAGTTGTCTATCTCTCACCACACGGTTCCAGACCCTATCTCTTTTGGTGATGTGACACATTCACCGAAGCATACGCATTTTTACTACCAACAACTGTCTTGTATGTCAACGTTTGGCAGGCCAACACTCTGCCACATATAACATGGTTGAACGGATCACCGTTTTATAAAACTTCCCTTTGAGTTTTACAGAAATCTTTTTGTCACCTAACACCCCTGAAGCACTTCTCCATTTGGTCCATCCAGATCTAATACGATGTCATATATCGGCATCTATATTACCATCATTCTGAATGATGGATCCGAGATATTTAAAACTCGATATTTGTGATATGACATCAGCACCAATCGCTACTGCTGCCTCATGTACCTTCTGGTTTTCCGAAAAGTTGCATTCGTTCGGTTACAACGGATATATAATCTACTGGAATATTCTAAGTACCGTTGTAACCAAATGAAAAGGCATGCAATGAATGAATGATTCTCTGATCTCTCTCTCTCTCTCTTATTCTGTGTGATTGTACAATCTTAGCAAGGAATTGCGTGACGTGAGTGTGGGAGTAAGCGTAAAATTCATAACAGATACAATCTTACATCACTCGGATATAAAGCATAAAAGTCGTCGAAAAATACATGAGCACTCAGAAATAACGCAAATATATTCTCACAGTAAGGTTTGCACTTCAAGCGCTGTGTACATCAATCTTTCTATTGGGAATAAATACCTGTCACTTTCATATTTGTACAAAGCGTCATGTTGAGCAAAGTTGATTGAAAAAAAAATACACTATATGGAAATGGTAGAATTTACATCCAGGAAACTAAGACAAAGATCATCGCAAGGAATAGTAAGCAGGAACAATTTGAACAAGTCATATCCTGGAATTCAGATTCTAGCATTTTGGTGTGAAGGGGCTCTGCCACTTTATAAAAAGTAAAACGGGAACTCGATAGGAATTTATTTCCTTTGCAACCATGTCAAACAACTTCATGGACCAGTTAGTAATCTTCCAATGGTCTGTGGATACTGATATGTCGAATGGTTTAGAGGTGGAATTGTAACACTACGGCCATCATTGGCGATTTGTTTAGATCCATAGTGATCCATCCCACCGTTTAAAACAGCGTGGTAACTCGATATTGGATTTACTTGAGCCATTCTGAGACTGGAACCACTTGTTTGCACTTGGATTTCTGCAAGTTCACAACGCAAAGCTTGTTGCTGATCTCTGGATCTATTTTCAGCGGCTGAACTGATCCCAACACCAAGATCAAGGCTAATTGTGTCGTTTTCACCTGATCTCATCCTTTGCGGTCCATTCAATGCGGCAGAGCCTGCTGCATCGTGACTACTGGTCCTTGCTGTAGGCACATCATGGTTGTGTTTTCCTTCATAGGTGGTTATAACTGCTTTTGGATCATGAGATGCCCTCTCCACGTGTTTCCTAACTGGGCATCCAGCATTTGTGCACTTGTAATAACTCCTGTACAGGGAGAAGATGTGAGTCGAAGCAAAAAGAAAGAGTAGATGTAAGATACAATCTTTATCCTCGCAAGGAAAATTGAAGAACATAGAGATGTTAAAAGACAGCCAAACACATCAAATTGCCAGAAAGAATGAAAACATTCCAACTATTTATAACTAATTAGTTACTGACTTAACAAGGCAAGTATTCCTATCTCTTTGCTTTGTTATAAAGGAAGTAGAATGACATAAATTCTGCTCCTAAACACTCAAACAGCAAATGACACCACCACCATCAACATTAGCAGCAACAATTTATACATGTATTCACTTAAACAATGCATTGTTAATCGTCTCACACCACATCATTAAAATTGGGAGGTGGAAATGATGTAGTGAAGGAAAAAGGCCCAAGTACCAAGGGACAAATTGATTCCAACCCACAAAACAGAAGGTTAATCATATGATATAAATTTCAGATAACTCTGAATTTACAGGCTCCCTAAAAACTCTCTCTGCAACATGTCAGGATGCCAGGAAGATATACAACAAAATAAGGTATCTGAAGAAAATAGTTGTTGACAGTCCAATCATGTCTCCAGTGCTTGTAATTTGTTCAAATATAATCCATAAGATTGGAACCACCTGACATAATTTTTAATCATGATTCCAACACAGCATTAGATCCAAAGAAAAGATATATATGTACATGAGAATAATATCTACTGAGACTAGTTATTACACTACAGAAAAATGAGTAATGGCCAGTACAATATCCAGACTCAAGATCCCCCCTATCAAATGCATGAATCATGGTATCATGTCATTCTATCAATTTATAGAATTTTTTTTTTTTGGGTTCAGAAGATGTCAAAGTTGACAGTAAGATATTCGTTAGTAAGAGGATTAATAAGTATTCAACTCAAATCAACAAATCAAAAACCTACCTTGGATTAGGATTGCCTCTCACCACTTTCTGCCCATATTTGCGCCACCTGTACCCATCATCCAGTATATCTACCTCACTCAGAGTCTGAACTACAACTCGTGGTTCCCTTATAGGCTTAACTATTGGTGTAACATCAAAAACCCCAGTATCCATCTTCCTGCTCAGGCAAATGACTTTACATTGTTTAGGACATCATTTGCTAAACAGTATTGAGTAATAATTTAAGACTGCATTGAATTAATTAATACCTTCTTTTCGCAAAGGGATCGTCATCATCCCCAGCACCTTCTGTGTTATCATCATTGGCTGTAATAGGAGGAGACAGTTCAGGATTTCCATTTTGCTCAACGTATTGAGATGGTTGACCACATAAACCCGATGATTTGTCTGCAGAGGAACAACAGAACAGAATGAAGCACGTCCAATTAATGGATAATAAGAACAATGATCACTGACAAAGAGAAACCTAACGAATGTCCACTTTACCATCTCGTCCTGGTAAAGGTGAAATCTTGTCAGATTTTTCTTCTTGTATAGACAGAACAGAACTAGAGGTATATCGACGACTGGGTTGAGGTTTTGGATGATCATGTGTCCCCTTGTAGATAATCTCTGTTATTTGTCCATCATGTGAACGTTCGAATAGCTTTTTCACCTCACAGTTAGGATGCGTACATTTATAATAGCTACGTGGAAATTCACTTCCTTTCACATGCTTCTGTCCGTACTTTCGCCAGTTGTACCCATCATCAGACAGCATGGGAGCCCCACCTCCTCCTTTATGATCAGGTTGAGATGCCAGAAGACCACTATTAGTGAGCCCATTCTGGTTTAGTTCATCATGATCAACTTCAACAGGTGAACTAGTCCCAGTATTAACCATATGCACAGGTGCCAATAGACTTAATTCACTTGAAGAGACCGCCATCTCACTTTTATGCATGGAAGATGATGACACAAATGATCGAGACTGGCATTGGTTTTGGGCTTGAACGGATTGTTCACTTCTGCAGGCAATCACATCTGCAGGAACCTTGAAGTCAATGAAAAATGTCAGGCAAGTAAAAATTTCTAACTAACAACTCATTCTTGCAGACAAATAAATGTGGAAAAGCAAAAGATAGCTACTAAATTATGCAAATTAACAGTATGAGCTACTATATCCAAAAATCAAGAAGGAATTGCATCATGATATATCCTGATTATAATTTGTTACTCAAACTTTTAAATCAGATTGACATGCTCATAAGTGATAAGTTGCATCACAAATTACCATGATTGAAGTAGCATGGGGTTTAAACTCAAAGCAGCAAGAATTTCCTTCTCCAATGGCAGTACAGGAAACTGTAGTTGCAGAATAAGAATTTGAGACAAGAGGGCCATGTGCCGTTTGAGGTTTAGCAAAGGAGCCAGTAGTAGGGGAAGGCTCTGCCTGCAAAACCAATAAATTGTAAGAACCTGTTCATTTAGAAATTCTCTTTGTTAAGCCACGCTAACTGAATGCCATACCCATTTCTTCTAATACTGACAGATGACTGATCTCTAAACAAAAGTATTAACAGAGAAAATGAAATGGGGAAAATTGCATTGTCCTTGTATTTTCTAAGGTCCAAATCAATGACTCAACTAATAAATGCGATAGCATTCACACTACTGCTTCCACACTTCTCACAATATATCATCTGCAAATCTTTAAAAAAAAATCCTTCCTCATCAGGATCAATAAATAGACAGAGAAAATTGCACTTAACAAAATGATGTAAGCTAAATGATTATTTCGAGATTACATGTGCCACTACTATATACAAAGCTCAAATCAGGAATAATTGGTGATGCTATCTTTATGTATCAACAATGACTCAACTAATACAGCATTTAACCATATGATGTAAGCAAAATGATTCTTTCAAGATCATATGTGCCACTACTAATAAAGAAAGCTCGCAGAAGGAATAATTAGTTATGCTATCTTTACATTACTTGTCTTTTTAGCCCAAGAAGATACTATGTGTAGACTTGATGGAGCAAAGTCCAAAATCAAAGGCATATGCTTGGACATGTGGCTTTTTTGTTTCACTGCATTCGACGCTAGATAGGGTCATAAGCTCACTAAATCATATATGCATCCACGTATCTTCTCACCAAAGAAAATATTGGGTATACGTTGCCTTGACCTACCCAATGTCTTAGCTCCTTGGATTCATGCTTCACATAACAACTATCAATCTTCCAGTTCATGCATTTATTCCGTATTCTACATAGTTAAATGGGAAAATTCTTCATCTGCCTCCTCTCTCTCTCTTTCTTTTTTTTTTTTTTTTCCCTTCTCACTTCTACAGAAACATCCAACAATACATTTCAGGTGTAGACAGACCAAAAGCACGAGATAAAGTGTAAGATTCATTTTGTGAAAAAACAACACAGGCATTTGGGAAAAAAAAGAGCAAAAAGTTTATACAAATAGTATAAAGCAATATTCTCCAAACAACTTCCAATAGAACAATCCACGTGTTCAAAGTGCAAATGCAAAGGTTACATCACCAAGCATCAGAATCGAACTTCAGGTTCCAACATGAGCACTAAAAACACATAAGCTCTAGTCACAAAAACCCCAAAACAAGACAAATATAGTAACTGAAAACTTCAACTTTTGAGTATATAAGGCCAAACAAAGAGCATCTTCTTCCAAATTTTTTAGTTGTAACACAGAAATGCAAATCCCACCATCAACCCATCCAAGTCCTCATAAATTCTCCACTTAACAGATTGTCCTACTTCACAAGAACCTATAAACAATACCGTTCCTTTGATCAACATCAAACAAAAAGAAAAGAAATGTCAAAAAGGTAAAAACTTCGATTCTTCCACTGGTAGATGCTTCACTAACTATACTTGTCCAAATCAACAACTCTGTTTCGGAACAGAAAGCAGTAAATTAGCACTTCTCTCACTTTCCTCATCATCCAAATAGATCTTACGCTTCCAAAAAGGTAACCACAGACTTCAAGTTCCACATAACTGATGTACCAAACCAAGAACCACGCTAACAGTAGGGAAAAAACAAGCCCATTTCCCAACATTTTCACTTTCCTCCACTTTTGCATCAACAAAACACAAACTAACAAAAAAAGCCAAATTTGATTCAAACAACCGCTAACCTTAACGTTAGAGAGCAAAACCGGAGACTCGAGAAACGAAGTAGGACTAAAGCCGGGAGGAATCGTGATACACGGCGACCGTGAGATCGGAAGCTTGGCCGGTGACATCAGCTTGTACCTGGCGCCACTAGCAACACCACCGGCATCTGATTCCTGCCTCGCCTGCGGATCGCCTCCTTGCCGGAGCTGAAGGCCGGAGTCATAGCAGTTGTCCATTAGGAGGAAGGGAGAGAGGGAAAGAGAGGAAAGGAGAGTAGTGTGAGTGAGTGGAGAGTCAAAAGCGGGGAGGAGAGTACATGTCTAAAAAGGGCGAGATGAGGGGCATTTTGTGTAATTTACATTTCTTTTTGTTTTTTTCTCATTATTGTATTGCTTAAAACTTCAAATAGCAAAAATAGCAATTTAACTTCCAACGTTTAGACTAAAATTTGAGTTGAATTATAACATTTTATTATATTCAAAATAAACCTTAATATTTGGAAAATATTTAAAATAAATTCTAACATTTAGGAAACATTCAAAATAGCTCGTGTTGTGAATAATTTCGTCTAATTATGAGTTATTTTGAACATTTTTTAAAAATTAGGGGTCATATTAAACGATTTACAAACATTATGATTCATTTTAAACGTTTCAAAAAGTTATGGTCCAATTTAGATTTCAATGTAAACGTTAAGGATTCAATTGCTCTTTTGGCTGCATTTGATCTATACAAGTAAAGAAAGAGTAAGTGTTTTTGTGTTTAATGGAAAATCCTATAACATTAATAACCAATATCTGTTTAATTAATTGCATTTCATATGTTTGGATGTTGAGTAAATATGAAAAAAAAAAGGAAAATGGAAAGTTAAGGAAAGAAAATCTAGGATAGGACCAAAAGGTTCTTATTATCTAGTTAAGTAAATATCAATCTAACCCATTTTAGTGCTTGAGACTTGATTGCTAAATAAAGAAGATCAACTAACACTAAAAAAAGGCATTTGATACCGTTTATGTTCACTTCTATTTTTTATCATATTTTTTATTTTTTGATTTATATTTATATTTTTTATATCTTACTAATTTTACCATCAAAAAGAAAATATCAATTTCTTACTAAAACCTCGGAGTGCAAGCATAGACGGAGGTAGGTGGGGCCCAGTGGTGCACTGGGTTCCTCAAAATTTATAAAAATAAAATATTTTGATTTTTAATATATATATATAAAAGGATAGAGTTATTTAAAGTTCAGTAGTATACTGGGTCCCTCAAGATTTAAAAACTTAAATATTTGGACCCCCTTATTTTAAATTCCTAACTCCGTTACTGGGTGCAGGTGAGTTGGTAAGGAGTTCTTCTGACTTAAGTGAGATCGCGAGTTCGAACCGGCCCTCATGTATGCGGCCGTTTTAAATTTAGAGTCAGATCTTTGTCTCCCGCAAAAAATCTACCGGGATCGAGCAGGAATTAATTTAAATATGGATGGTTTAAAAGTGTCTTCTTATAATTAGAACCCTCCTAAAACATCGAATGAGAACTAAAAAAAAACGTATATAAATGTAATGGGGTTGAGTAAAGTGTTTGTGAGGTGGGGAGGGAATTGAGTAAAGTGTTTGCTCCAATCAAAATCAAAATGATAAGAGGTTCGTAACACAAATGACTTGCTACAATGAATTTAGATGCGTCTCAATTGACCTTCTATCAAACATCACAAAGCGTGAGTCACGTAGTCCTTCATATTATTACTTTCTTTTCCTTTCTATTTTTATTGTTTTATGTATCTTTCACCACCAAAAACGTTGATTATATGCGACATCTCGAAAATGATATTAACTTCATTTAAATAATCTCAAGAAGATCATTGTCGTTTTACCAGAATCGTGATATGCCATTATGGATTCATTATATCACTAATCTATAGGGTCCGATGAGGAAAGCAAGTAATTAGTAAATTATGAATCCATCCAAGACTAATGGGAAACGCATAATGAGTGAAAGATGTTTATTTCATGGGGAATATTGAGAACTAAGCTAGGTGAGTAATACCAATTATTGATGTAAATCATTGAAGTGATTGAATTGGAAATTCTACCACTTTACCTGAAACCTTGATATGGAAGCTTTGTTGAAAGGATTAGACTAGACCTCTCCTCCACATTGCCGCCTTCTTTAAGTTCCAACATGGGCAATAGGTGAACAGGTTTAATCACTTTAATCCAGGGTGTTGAAATTGCAACTTCAAGACGGCAAATCCCTTTCCAGAGGCTCAAACCTTGAGTTGAGTTCCAACGTGTCCAGAGTGAGTGACTGCTTGCCATGACCCACAAGAACAAACAAACGCTTGCCTTCTTTAAATTCCTGTTTGGTTGAATGTTAATTAAATGAACAGAACGGAATGAAATAAAACAGAATGGAACGGTTTATAATATAATGGAATGTAACATAGTGAAAAGTTGTTTGAGAGGGATAAAAGGGTTCATAATGTGATGTAGTGAAATATTGTTTGGAAGATAGATGGAATGGAATGCAATGTATAATAAATGACTTTTATTACCCTTATATTAAAATGATAGTTGCAGGAGGTTTATTATTTTATTATTAATTATATAAAAATATTCGTATTAATTATTTAATATATTTTACTTTATTTTATGTGATTTATATTTAAAAATAATTTATTTATATAAAAATATATACAAACAATTAAAGAATAATTTTTATATTTTTTCTATTTTCATTAATAAAAATTTT
>JAOQMQ010000196.1:33533906-33550655 GCA_027563845.1 Erythroxylum subrotundum
ATCATTATTAATTATTTAATAAATATTATTATATTAAATATTATTATATTATATTTAATATATTAATATTATGATTTGTTCAGAATTGGTATTGAGAAGAATTATTGAGAGTATATTAGGTAGTAAATATTTATTAGTTTACGTTCCATCTTAAACCCTCCGAATCGGAGGTTTTTTATTTTCACTGTTTACGATAGAATGAAACATAACATGAAACCCTCCGCTTTCATCCCATTTCATTCCATTCCATTATGAAACCCTCAAATAAACGATGGAAGTGTGTTACGTTCCATCCCCTTCCATTCTTATCCCTTCAACCAAACAGAGCCTAAGGGCTCATTCCAATTTAATGGTACAAGTACAACCCTAGGAGGCTCCGGTCCGGCTAGGGGTTTAATTCCTGTGTCCTCTCTCGCCTAGGATCTTGTTCCCTTTTGTACCTGAATATTTATGATTGCCAATAATGTCTTCCTAGCAGTTGTACTTTCAGATCATCCTGAGACAAAAAGTACCGTTTTCCTGCCATTAAACCGGTCCGAAATTATTTTCAAGAATAGGCAAATCATCAGATAGGGAACAAAGATATAAAGCAGCATCACGTTCTGATTACTACTACTAGGCATAGTTTTCAATCCAGGTAGCCTTGAGAAATATCCTGTCACGTGAATGAATAGAAGCTTGTCACTTGAAACCAATCTCAAAAAGATTCCCAACAAGAGTCAAGAAGGCAAGTAATGATAATTGATGGGGCCTGAAGACAGTTGCTTGTCTTGTGTATTCATACTAACCAACAAAAAGCTGTAAAGGAGCCATTGATTACACTAATTAACTTCCAGAACTTAGTTCAATACGTTCATCTCAAACAACGCGTATTGGATCAGTGCCTTGCACAAATACATTCAAAGAAGCGTGGGTGGGATAAGAACAGACAAAGAGTCCAAAGCAGGGCGACAAATAGAAAGAAATCCCATGAACAGGCAGGACAAAAGTGACTCAAAACATACAATGATGAGAGAAAAATAAGGGCAAAGCAGAAAGACTAAATGGTAATTTGGATGCACGGATGAAATGATACAATGGGGTGATCAGGCCAGGCCATCTTCAAGGGCATGATGAAAATAAGGAAAATAGAAAACTTCAAAAGAGATGAGTGAAAAATTAGTAGGGACCCGAACGCGATTGCATAGCACTGCGCTTGCTCGTACGGTAAAAAGCATTTCAAAACAAACAGAATGAATGCTTAAGATAATGCATAGAAATGTGAAGCTCAGTTTTATTTTCATGTAGATGGACTTTCCTAGCTCCTCTACATCAAGAAGCAACATCTCCACTGACATTTTAAGTCGCGAATAATTAGTAATTGCGGATCACTTTCTGCTTTTTGTTTGATAATCATCATGATACTAATAAACATTCAAAGGGAGTAAATCCTAACAACAAAATTGAGTTGATGGACTACATCCGCAGTGGCTGAAGATGCAAAGCTTGCTTCTTCATCAAGCGTCATTGCAAATGGTGGCAAAAGTTCATACTTCCAAATGTATGTGTTATCATGAAAAGCACCTAAAACTACAGAGGATAATAAGGTTGATGGTGTTGAGGTGGATAACTATATCCACCATAAGCAGCAGGCCTCTCATAATAAACAGATGGTGTATGTGATTCTGAAGAATATTGATAGGTTGCAGTAGGGCCAGAGTTCCCATTAAAGCACACTGCAGATCCCACTAAACCATAAGGTTGAGCCGATGAACCCACGTAAGGGGCTACGGGAATTGAGGAACCCACTACCCCATATGAACCAGCTGTTGGTAACATCGGCGCTGGTTGTAAATGAGAATGTTGATATGGAGATATCGAACTTGACCCGTGACCAATGAATGGCCCAGCTGCAGGACTGGGAGGTGCAACTATTCGAGGACGCTTATTCCCACTCTGCTGTAGCTGCTTCTTTGGCTGCTGCTTTCCTTTCTGCTTCTTTATCTGCTTGAATTTCCCAGCCTGCAGCTGCTGGTGAGATCTGTTGTCAGCAGATGTTGCAAGTTGCTTGCTAATAGCATTTGCATTTTCTTTCTGATTCTCCAATATTCCAATTCTTTTCTTAAGCTCTGAAGTTGGAAACTCAGACTCAAGATTGTGATCCTCAACCAGTTTAAGTACGGATTTCACGGAATTAACTTCTCTGGATCTGACTTCATTCTGCAAGAGAACTTATTCAGTTGCAGAGTAAGTGAACTACTTCAATGAATGCTGAGCTAATAATCAAAAGGATGGAAGATTACCTGGTACTTAATAGAGGCATTTTTGTCTTTGCAAACTTTTTTTGTGAAAATCTTGCAGTCCTTCAGATGAGCATTCAAAAGTGGAACTGGCTGGAACTTGTCAGTCAGCCCAAATTCAAAAATGAATTTCACAGCCAGAAGTTGTTTGCTAGTGTCTATAAGTTTACTAATGATATCTGAAGAGCAAAGGACAATGACATAGGTATCCATCAGACTATTAGTGGGGAGCAATGAATGACAATAAAATGCATTTTCGATCGGTACATAAATCAGGTATTTATATTCCTGATCAGCAGCTGACGTTGTTGACATGACTCTACTCTTGGCATGTGCAATCATCAAGAGTTGGTCAGCCAGAGTCCAGACCAAGGCATCCACAACTTTTAATAGTCCATTCACGGCTTACTCTTTTTTGTTATAATTCTAAACTTATTTGCTAGTTAAACAATATCAAAGCAATTTTCTATGACATCAAAAATCATGTCAGTAGGTTTCCTGTGATCATCGCGTCATAATTCATGTTTTCTTTTTCCAAGGGAGTTCCCCACTAAATCTTCCTACCAAAATCTAATGGAAACTTAGCAATTACATCATCAATCATAGATGGATAGAATTTCTTTTCATCATCACTACAAACACCGACTAACTGATAAGTATGTAAATCTAAGCATCAGACCATTCTCGTCCATTTTTATTCAATAAGCAACATTTAGCAGTAGAATTATTGAAGATGTTTCTGATTTGACAGTAATTAAGCTGTTCATGCTAGTAGTTTTGTCACTCATATTGACACAATACAGAAGATTTTAGTCATTGAGCAATGGTTTGACCTATATCCACTAGTACAAACTCTCCATTATGGAATAAATCTGCTACTTAGTATCCTTGCATATCGCCTCTGCGAAGAAAGTTTGTTCTTCCATTTTTTTTCTTGCATTAAGCATCATCAATTTCCACTGAATTAAAATTCAGGCATCTTCTCTATTGTTACTCGCTAAAACTTTTGAGTTCCAAGATAAAAAGAAAAATTTTAATTGGAATCATCTACTACTGTATAAATCCATCTACTTCTAGGACTACAAATGATAGTAGATACATAACATACGTTTAGTTCCAGATGCTTAAGCCCGTGTATGAGAAACGCCAAATTATAAAAGCATTACGAAGGAACAAACGAACAAGAAGCACATACAAGGACATCCTACACAACGTAGTATGATTAACCAAGTATCAAATTTTGAGATCAACCAGAAATGACAAACTCAACAGCAGAAGCACGCCATTTGTGTCCATTCACATTCCTTGAACACTAAGCACAAACATGAACATAAATAAAAAATGAAACAAATTCAAGCAGGCATATGAAGCAGCATAAAAAAAAAAAAAGTCTTACCAGCAACTTTGTCTCCCATACCAAAAGCTCTACACAAATGTGAAGCTTGCTTAAATCTAGCAACAACAACCAAATGATCCACTAGCTCACTCACATCAAACACACTCTGCAGACCATATCCCATCAACAAATACAAGAAACATAGTGCTTCTAGAGGAGCCTCCCAATTCAATGTTACTTTATTTTTCCATTCCAGGGCCAAAGTTTTAGCTCTCTCCCTCACCTCATCGCTCAAATTAGGCTTAATCAACATCAAAGCCTCTAACAAATCCGAGCAACCCTTCCTCAACCTATTCAAATCCTGTTCTTCAGCCCCTTTCAAATGCAATTTTTCCGGGTAAAACCCATCCATAGCATCCAAAACCATAGTTCCTAGGTCAGGAGCGACCCGCATTGCACTAAATAACTCAGCTCTAATCTTACGCCGTTCTTTGCCATGCACAATCAGATACTTCCTTAAACCTTTCCCATTCATCTTTTGACAAAAAGCTACCAACTCCGGTCTCGCCACCACAGGGTTGTCAAGCCCCTCTTTACTCGAAGAGGGTTCACCGGAACGGGTCACCTCGGAGTCAACCCGACCATCGCTCGGATTATCACAGCTCATCGATTGGTCCCCAGAAGAACCGATTTTCAACTCATTCCCAGCCGAACACAACTTGTCCATGGCGGAAACAAAGTCGAGACGATGGCAGCTCGGAGAGGGGTCGTTGTTCTGGGTCTCCAGCGACGACTCAAACGACTGGAGGACGAATTGGAAGCGGAGATTGAGATGGGTCTGGAGAGATGTGAAGTGACCGTCGAGGTCGGACCATGGGAGAGAGAAAGAGGGAGAGAGAAGCGAGGAATGGGCTTGGAGATCATCGTACGCTCTCTTGAGGTTCTTCTTCTTGGTGTCGATTTGCTTCAGGGCTAATTCTATTGTTCTCAGCGACGGGGGACGCTGTGGAATCGCCGGTGGGTGATCCGCCATGATTAGAGGATCTGTTTTTGGGTAGTTACCTCTCTACAGGAATCGTCAGCACTGGCGACAAAGGGCTGTGTGTTTAAACGACATGTCATTCCTCTCCCGGGAAAACAAAACGGGTAATTGGGTTCTTCTTCCAAGTCTAATTGTTGTTGGTGACTTGAATTAAGGCCAACCCAACAAGGAAGTCTCTCTGAGTCTAAAGTCCAAAAGAGTTTAATAACTCCTCCTTTCGTCTTGTCTATCTACTTGACCCATGGGCCATTGCATCTCTTGAAATTTCCTGAATTCTTTTGTATTCGTAGTCTATGTATTGTTAAAGCTGCAACAGCTTTTATAAATTTTGTAAATGAGGCTTATAATTAAACATATACACAACAATGTGTATATTATTCGAAAATCGATCCGTCTCAATTTTTCAACTAGGACTCATAACTCATTTCCTTAAAATTTTAGGTTGCGATATAACGCCCTAATTGTATATGGGCTCACTTAGGTTGACGAAGTCTAATGAATAAAAATTCATGGATTTGAGTTAGATAAATGGATGATTCATAGAGTGACTCAAATGACTTTGCATAAGTTATGAGTTGAGGAGGAGCTAGTCCAATAAGGATGGATTCAATTACGAAAGAGAGATGTTAGAAATTTGGAAATTTACAAGTGGAGTAATCTCATGTCTGAAAGAGACATAAAGATGAAGTGAGTTATATACAAAAATATGACTCATAACACATTAACTTAAATTTTTTGTTGAGATAAGATATTCTAATTGTATATGAGCTTACTTAAATCCGATCTAATATATCTTTAGACCCCCTCAAAACCCTTCATATATTTATATGTATGGAGTCACTTTGCATCAATTAAAAAAAAAACACCAAAGTCACCGTCTTTAGATATAATATCATCCATTTCTTCCTCTTCTCAACTTGTTCTCATGTAAAGGTTCAATTGATATTACACCGTCATAAAATCGACTAAAGATTGTATAAAATTAAAGAATTTAAAAAATGATTGAAATAAATTGTCCTTACAAATTGAATAATTTGAAACTTAATTAAAAAAAGATTGTTGAATGAAATTTAATTAATTTATTCTAGTTTGTAATAATAATAATTTATGAAATTAGCTGACCAATTAATAAATTTATCATTTTTTAACATAAAAAATTATTGAAATAAATTAAACTAGTCGGTTCAAAATTTCAAAATTTTTACTATTAATTCGGTTGAGTCCAGTATATGATATTATGACTGTTACCTTGTTTATTTCACAAGTGGCTTTTGGTTTTGTTGGAGGTACAATGACCAATTCTAAAGATAATGACTTTAATGTCAAATTTTGCCTGTAAACATGATGGCGCCTTCCAAGTTCCAACCGTATGTATGTCCTCTCAGGCCCCTACCAGCCGAGCTTCATGCATACTTTATGACATAAAGGTTGGCATCCACTAAACATATAATATCCTTGACAATTCATACATTTGAAAATTTGGAAAGTAAATCCTTGTTTTGTTCATTTGAACAGGTGAGAGTTGGTCGTTTTAGTTGACTGGACCTTGTTAATAACCTACTAGGCAGGTGATGACTTGGTAATTGTGTTTGGAAGTGGCTTATCTATTAGGTTTACTTCATCTTTGGGGAATGAACCTCCATGTGATGTAATTGTGAACAAATGTGGGGTTGAAGTGGTTAGGACTCTATTGTATCTCATTTGTTGTCCGAGTCAAAGTTGTCCGTTTCAAGATAACTCTTTTTCTTTTTTGCTTTTTAATCTTAGAACCCTCAAAATTGCACGGTTCTCCTTTCCATTATTGTATAAAGTTATAAGTCATCTTTTATCTTCTTGTTGTACGAGTGGAAAAGAGTTTAATTGCCTGGTTGGATTGACTTTTGGGAAGTAAATAAGTATTTTTTTTCTATCACAAAAGTTATTTTTAAGAAAAATAAATGTTTGATCGTAAAATAAAAAAATATTTCTTTAATAAATATGACTTTTTTGGCAACCAAAATACAATTTTTTAAGAAGCTTAAATTTGGAGTTTCTAAAAAAATCGCTTTTTCAGGTAGATTTTTCATATCAATTAATGAGCCTATTTTTAATCCATTTTGCCCTTATGTTTTTTATATAATTCTCACAATACTCATAAGCTCATCTTCTCGTTTATTATGTATTTAACTATTTACTCAATTTGAATATTTATTTTGATATTTATATAATATTATTTGGCTTTTTTATATGTTTTACTATTTATTTTCGATATTAGTTTACTTATGTTATAATATATAAAAAAAGATTTGATTAGATATATTTTCATTTACATTTTATATGGTTTAAAATTATATAATAATTAATATATTATGCTTCGAATATTGTTTAATATACTTTAAATAATATTTATATGCATAAATAATTTTTATTACAAAATAAAATATAGTTAAAATTAAAAGTGCCTTTTATTTTTATGTTGTCAAATAATCTATTGTATGAAATTCTTTCAAAAAAGCTCTTTTTTAAATGACAGTCAAATAGTCAACTTGCTTCTTAGAAAAGTTCTTTTAAAAAAGATTTACAGAAAAAAGCTCCACTGACAAAAACTCTACTGGTATAAGCTAAACCAATCAGAGGCTAAGTTTCAAGACATAGGCTTTAACAATATTGAAAAGGAAAAAGTTTTGAATGAATTCAGACATTTCACATGCCTAATGAAGAGAAGTACAAGGCAACTTGATATAGCCATCACATGTTATTTCATGTCTTCACAATTTTTGATCTCCAAAAGCCTAGATCACAAGAAGTTACCTACCTATTCACCTTCTGTAGGTTATGATCCGACCATGTACCATGTATTTGACACTTTGGATGGATTTTATTTCTTTTGTTAAATAAATAAGTTAAAGAGGTTCCTTGTACTTAAGTGCGATGACACTAATGGGTTTGCTTAGAAAATAATTTCTTCTTCTTTAAGGATGTCCATTCAAAATCTTTGAATTTTTGGTCCACAAATGAATTGGAAGCTAAGCCATTATTGAATAAGCAAATAATACGTATCATTTGAGTTAAGATCCATGTGTCTAATATTATCAATATTTTAAAATTGAATCGGTTCAACCGGTTTAACGATAAAAATTTTAAACTAGTTAACTTTTCAATTTAGTTTTCAACTTTCATATTTTATTTTGTTTAATAACTTTTGTTGTTAAAAATTGACCAATTAATTATGATCTAATCATAACCGATTAATTTTCATTTAATAGTCTATTTTTTTAATTAAACTTTAAAATTTTATGGGTAAGAATAATCTTTTTAAATTATTTAATTTTGCTCAATCGTTAACCGATTTTATGACGATTTAATATCAATTGAATATTCTAAGCTTTAAACTTCTTATCTTACCTGTTTAACTTTTAGTCCAGTTAACTTTGTTTCTTTTTCATTGCCCATATTATGAAAAAAAAGATGATATCACTCAAATTGGTAAAAAAAAAATTCACTTACCCTTTTTCTTATTATATAAAGTGACAAACTTGGAACAAGAAATTGACAAGGTTATAATTTGAGGAATTAAGTTTATGAGAAAGCAAATTAAGGTAGTTATAGTAAATTCTATCATCTTTGGCAATATATGGTGTCCCTTGGTCTACCAAATACTAATTTTTTTAATAAATATATTTATATTTCAATTTTAAAAATACTTTATATTTTAATTAATGTTTAATTTTTTTATTTTCATTCCACTTTTTAATTATTTATTATAATTTAATATATGAAATCAAAAATATTATCAAAATCAATATATGTTTATTGCGTACTAAAAAATAATCAATGAAAGGACGTAAAAAGTTGAATTATCACTTAATTACAATCATAAAAAAATCCAACTAGCTCGGTCGGTTCAGTTGTAAAAATTTTAAACCGTTCAATTTTTCGGTTCGATTTACTTTAATAATTTTTATTATTAAAAACTTATCAAATTATTAATTAATAGGTCAATCAATTAATGTTTGTTTAATGATATTTTTTCAATTAAACTTCAAATTTTTCGATAAGTAAAGACAATCTCTTTCAATATTATTTTAAATTCTTTAATTTATTTCATTTTTAGCCGATTTTATGGCGATCTAATTTTGGTTAAACCTTAATCCTCTTGTCTTACCGATTTAATTTTTTTAAAACATTGTTTAATTAAAATCATTTCATTTGTAGTTACATTAATCTTAATTATCAGAATTCCCTTTTCGTGATTTCTTTTAAATTCTATTTACTCAAGGATTTGGAAAACAAAAATTAAAGATAATATAATTCAAAGGATTTAGAGACTTGATAAGCAATAAGCACGTGGTATTTGACTCCCGAAGATGAGAGCTTGTGGCATAAACGTGCTTGGGCCTTTGCTGGAATGGTGGTCTAGTAGAATCTGGATGGTACATTTCGTGTGGGACCTACTCATCTCAAACATGAAGGGACCAGATCAAAAGTCGACTGTAGGGATAAAAGTTGACTTCTCAAAGCTTTTTCACAATCCCAAAAGGTTCCCACAAACACGCAACAACGTGTTGAAGTCAAAGTCACAACTGGCATCTTATTCTCATTCAAAAATATAGAATGACCAAAAATTACAAGAATCCCAATAACAGTAAGAATCCAAAAACGATAGGGTTTTGAATTTTGATTATATATAATCTCGTGATTTATTTAGTAGATAAGGAAGAAATTACATTACACTCAAATTACATAATATTCTATAAACTCAAATGTAAAATTACATAAATTAAAAAGGTTTAAGTGTGATTGAGCCCTAGTCCAAGTCCATTCCCTATATAAACCCCTCTCAAAAACTCTGGTGCTTTTCCATGTTTTCGTGTTTTGATATGACTGCTTTTTCAAGTAAAAGTTTATGCTCCTTGTAGCAGTTCTTCTCTTTCCTTAGCCCCAAGAACTTTGCAGGGTCTGCGTTGGACTGCTTGTTATGGTCAGTACTCTTATCATTCTTTATCTCCTTTCTTTTATCGTCTGTGTAGTTTAATCTGTTCTGGGGCATTCAGTTTTTGTGTTTCTTTTGATAAAGATTGGAATTTTACGTGTTCCGTGAACTTTGGATGTTTTTTCCTTCCTGGGTTTGAGGGTGTGGGCCCTTTTGTCGAGGTTGCCGAAACTTTTTGTTTTTTGTTTGTTGGTGTAACGTAAAAATATTGAACTTGAATGCAGTTTTTTAGTCTTGATGAACTCGTTTTGTATTCATGTGTGAGAATTAATGACTTTTCATGTATTGATTCTGGTATATAGACTGTTCGATTTTGAGCTCGTAGATATCATCTTGATCTTTCTTGCTTAGCTCTACGATTTTGATCTTCGAGTTTTTGTTTTCGGATTCGTCGTCGGTTTTCTGCACATGATTGAATGGTTTTGATTTCTTTACGAAAGCTGGCGACTTAAAAACCAGGATACTGTTAAAAGTTTTAATCTTCATAAAGTATTACCATTGTTTCTATTCCAATTAATGTTGCATCGACTTTTAACGTCCTTTTGTATGGGAATCTGGCAATAAATCAGCGGCATACGCCATTATCTGCTGAACGGAGTGGCTGTCGTCGTGTTCTTTTGGCTAACACTTTGATTTACTATGTAGATGCCTGCTTTCAATGATGATCCACTTGATAAGGACTCGGAACCTTTTGTGGAGATTGATCCCACTGGGCGCTATGGCCGCTATGAGGAATTGCTTGGATCTGGCGCGGTGAAAAAGGTATATAGGGCATTTGATCAGGAAGAAGGAATAGAGGTAGCATGGAATCAAGTAAAGCTGAGAATCTTTACCGACGATCCAACAATGCTTGATAGGCTTTACTCAGAAGTTCGGCTATTAAGAGACTTGAAGAACAAGAATATAATATCCTTGTACAGTGTATGGCGCGATGAGGATCATAACACACTGAATTTCATCACTGAAGTTTGTACTTCAGGGAATTTGAGGGAGTACAGGAAGAAACACAGGCATGTTTCGATGAAGGCGCTGAAGAAGTGGTCGAAACAAATCTTGAAGGGCTTGAATTATTTACACACACATGATCCTTGTGTCATTCACAGAGATATCAATTGCAGCAACTTGCTTGTCAATGGGAATATAGGCCAGGTTCTAATGTTTGCTTCCGTTTTCTATATTATTATTTATTTGTTAACTATATAAGCAAAAAGAAAAAAAGAGATGAGAATATGATTCTTCAGCGCATGCTTTTAGTAAAGCTTTCATCGTCCAATGTTACCAGCACATGGGCTGAGATTCTTAGGAATGAAGGGAATTTTCCTTCTTAGTAAAGACTTTCTTTTCATCTTTTTATTAAGGTCCTTTTCTTATTTTTCCTCTTTTTAGTTCTTTTCCTTTTATTTTTCAGCTATTACTTTTCTTACTAAAACATTATTAACATTTTTTCTCAAGTTCTATCGAACTGAAATACTAGTTTTGATCCTTAGGTACTAATATTGGCCTCTTCTTTGTCAACAGGTTAAGATTGGTGACCTTGGCTTGGCCGCTATAGTTGGGAAGAATCATTCAGCACATTCAATTCTTGGTACACCTGAGTTCATGGCACCAGAGCTATATGATGAGAATTACACAGAAATGGTGGACATATACTCATTTGGTATGTGTGTTCTAGAGATGGTGACTTTGGAGATACCATATAGCGAGTGTGACAATGTGGCAAAAATATACAAGAAGGTATCATCTGGAGTTAGGCCTCAGGCCCTCAACAAGGTTCGGGACCCAGAAGTTAAGGCTTTCATTGAGAGGTGCATTGCTCAACCAAGGGCAAGACCATCTGCAGCAGATCTTCTGAAGGATCCTTTCTTTGATGAAATTGATGATGACGAAAGTGATGACTCTACTAGTTCATGAACACTGATGATTTGATGCATACGGAGATATTATTTGAACAATTTCTGATCTTGTTTTATGTTCATAATTGTGATGATTTTTAGAGCACATCAAGTTGGAACATAGGTTTCAAGTGTTCATTTTCGTGTGCAACCTTTTGTTTTTTGTTTTTTTTTTTCTCTCCTTCACATGAAGAGGTAGGATAAGGAGGGAAAATTATGAAAGTGGATTTCAGGGGTGTTGGTTTGTACAGATCTTTCTAATGCATAAGTTGGTAAAAACGCAACATTTGTTATTGGTTACTTCCTCGTGGTCTTAATATCATAAGTTTGGTTGAGTGATTAGCAGTAAAGCCTAAGCAAAGAAAGGTCTTAAGAGATGTGATGTCAAAATGGTTGACAAATGTTAAACAAAAGAACTCAACCTTAACTAGGCGTCATTACAGCCAAATAAAATAAAGCAGGCAAGTGGCCGGGGTTGATGTAAGAGTGCTGCCTCATGACTAGCTGGCACAATCAGCATTGCAATTGCCTGTTTATTCCTCAAGAGCAAGACTGGAGCTTATACATTTATAAATAATATATTTTAATTTTAAATTCTTATTTATATAGAATTCCTTATAAGTTAATTAAGACTTTAAATTCTCAAGAAATGAGGGATTTCAATCCTAACAAATTGTTAAAACTTCTATTTCTTCTCATTTAACCTCACATAATAAACGAGAAGCTTGATAAAAAAAAAATTAAAAATAACATAAAAACACAAGGATGTGAATCCAAGTTGAAATATGCAATTAAAATTGGTAAAATGCCACCTGTCATTAGTTTGGTGATAAAGATTATTAACTCTTTGTTCCAAGCTCTTGGATTAGAAGCAAAGATATACTTTTTTATTTACTGTGATAAGAAGCAAGGGTTACTGTATCACCTTTGTTATTGTTCTGACACAAAGATTTCTTTTATCCCCTGAAAACTTTATTCCTGATGATAAGAGTTCCTCCATTGACACTACCAACATATGAACTTTATAATTGTATCAAAGTGGCTTTGGAATAATAAAAATAAAACATATACTTCAGTGATTCTGTTCAAGGTAGCTGTAAGTTGTTGTATACTGATAAATTTATCGTAGAAGGTTATGGTAGTGCTGAGTAGGGTCCCATTTTATATGCATCAGGATGTGATGGTTTCTTGAAGAATGAGAGCACTAATAGATAATAGAGCAGCAAATCCAATATTCGTTACTCAGCTGTCCATTTAGTCATAACAAAACATGAAATGCTGATAAAACTTAAACTAGATCCTTGCATTGAAAATGTGAGAATTCAGAGCTATTTAACATATTCTCCTCCTCTCTTCCAAGATTCAGTTCCATATTATCCAGAATCTGACAATTCTTACATTTATTGTCAGTCACTCAAGTGGTGGTAGCCACTGAAAGTTGCTGCAAAGCAGAAGAATGAAATTTATTAGACACAAATTATCATTGACCATGGTGGTAGTGATTGATAATTCTAGGATTAGATGAAGGTGAAACTAATAAATTCTAGGCAACTACTGGGGAGGAAGAGGTTCTGTTAAATCTCTTTTTGATAACGAGGGACAAGGAAAAAAAAAACCATTAGTAAGTTGGAGAGTGGCATATAGTTATGTTATCTTTGCATACATCAAATGCCAGTTGTCTTCATGAACTCAAGTTTTATCAGATTGAATGGGCCTGATTGAGTTCAGAAGCTCCGAAAAGGATGCCTAGGAATCTCCAAATCTAATTTCTCTGATTGCTGTTGGATATACATTATAAGAATCCAGAGATCCTTCATGATTATCGTTAGGATAGTTTCAGCAACAATACAAAAAAACTGCATCGACCATTGTTTTGGTATCCAAAGTGAGAGACTGCAACCTGAGACAGATAGGTCAGAAAATGTTTCTGTGTTGTTACCTGGATCGATAAGAACGATTTTACCATTGCATCTGTTATCTTGTATTTGACGAATTGTGGAAAGTTTATAGCAATGCCCAATAAAGGTCAAAAATCCTTGAAACAAGAAAGGAATGTCCTCACATGAAACAAGAAAGGAATGCTCTCAGTGTAAAATGAACTCAGAGATCCATATCATGACATCTCGGCACAGTTTGGAAGGAAAACAATGGTCAAGTTGCTCTGCTGATGATCAATTGGAGAGCTGAAGGCAAATGAAATGAAGAGGAAAAGCTACCGTGACACCTTTTCGAATGCACTTGTATGCATTACTGCTCTTGTTCTGATCACAGAATGTTTAGGAGGTGAATTATCTGAAACTGAAGCTTTCTTTAGTTTTGTAAGAGCTGTTGATCCCCAAAATGCACTAAATCTAACCTGGAAGGATATAGCACCACATCCGTGCTCACATACATTGAAGGGTATCAGGTGCAACTCTCAAGATACATCCATAGTAGAAATCAAGCTTGAAAATTCGAGTCTCAGCGGGGTGATTGATTCAAGTTCTCTTTGCAAGCTTCAGAATCTGAAAGTTCTCAGCTTAGCAAATAATTTTATCAGAGGAAATATTCCTGAGTCGATATTGTACTGCAAAAAGCTAACCTATTTGAATGTGAGTAACAATCTTTTGAGTGGTAGTGTGGCCGTGGGTTTAACCAAGTTGAAACATCTCAAGACTTTGGACCTCTCCAGAAACTATTTTGTGAGAGTCAGCCCTCATTTAGAGCTGAAACTCAGGCACCTGATTGAGTACTCCATGGATCAAAGTGCAGCACAATTACATGCTCTCCAAAGAATGGAAAACAATACAAATTCAGAGCCTAGAAATCAGAGTTCTATCGGGAATTCCAAGAAAAAGGATAAAGGAAAACTCTCTACTGTCATATTATTTACTGTTGGGTCTTTACTCATCCTCATTTTCATCTTGGTGGCATGCCTTGCAACTATGAGGGTTAATGAATTGGCCAAAGAGAGGGAGATTCTGAGAACTCTTGCATATTCTCCCCAGAAAACTCCGTTCCGTGAACCTAAACAAGAAGTGGAGCCTCAAGAAGATTGCTCTGAGCTCGTGTTCTTCGTTGACGAGCATGAAAGGTTCAAATTGGATGATCTCCTTGAAGCTACTGCCGACTTAAGAAGCCAGACCCTTTGCAGCAGCCTTTTCATCATAAAACTGAACAATAATGTGGTTTATGCTGTCAAAAGATTAAAGAACTTGCAGGCATCATTGGATGTGTTCGGCCAGACGATGAGGCAGATAGGGAAATTGAAGCATCCAAATATAATGCCTCTTGTTGCTTACACTTCCACCAATGAGCAGAAACTCCTGATATACAGGTATCAGATCAATGGAAGCCTGCTAAATCTGTTACAGGGTAAGCTCTTATATTGAAAATTAATTGATCTACTCACACATAGATAAACCATCGCACCTTCAATGCACTAAATCAACAAGATCTAGGAAAGCCGTGTGTGGTCTGATCGCAGTGAAAAGAGGCCTTTGCCGTTTTCCTTAAAAAAAAGCTGATTTCTCCTAATCCATAGTTGTTTTCATTAACCAAAGGAAGGAAATTTAATAGTTCCCACTGTTATTCAGGATCATTATAAGGTTTCAAAGTCAGGTCTAAAACAAGTTCAGCATGAGTTCATGCTTCAAACTTGAGAGAAGCAAAAATTTTCATGCTTCAAACTTGAGAGACGCATAAATTTTCTCATACGTATATTGTTGCTGATGATCTGCAGAGTACATTGAAGGCAAGAGGGGTTTCCCATGGAAACTTCGTCTGTCCATTGCTAGTGGGATTGCAAGGGGTTTGGCCTTTATTTATCAAGATTCTAATGATCATGAACCCATCCCTCATGGGAATCTTAAGCTTTCAAACATCCTTCTGGATGATAATCAAGCACCACTAATTAGTGAGTATGGGTTTTTAAAATTACTAGACTTCAGCAGATCTTACCTCTGC
Source organism: Erythroxylum subrotundum (assembly GCA_027563845.1). Lineage (NCBI taxonomy): Eukaryota > Viridiplantae > Streptophyta > Magnoliopsida > Malpighiales > Erythroxylaceae > Erythroxylum > Erythroxylum subrotundum. Next base: position 33,549,373 of record JAOQMQ010000196.1, read on the forward strand.
CCTTCGCATGGTTATACAGCACCCGAGAGGGGTTTATCAGAACAAGGAGATGTTTACAGCTTTGGAGTAATACTGCTCGAATTACTGACAGGAAAAGCAGTTGAAATAAGTGGAATAGACCTTCCTAAATGGGTGAGCTCCATGGTGAAGGAGGAATGGACTGGTGAAGTTTTTGACAAGGAGATTAGCCAAGCTCCACAGTTTGCATTTCCATTGCTGAATATTGCCCTCAAATCCGTATCTCATTCACCTGAAGATCGGCCACCCATTGCAGAAATCCTTGAGAAGATAGAGGAAATTGTGCATACAAATGATATGTCCGTTGCATCTGCAGGTTCAAGACCATCCAGCCCAAGTGATTTCTCTTTACTTTATACTGTTATTCCTGAAACCTGGGATACTCCAGGTTCGAATTACTAAGTTATTGATGCAATCTCCTTGTAGTTTCGTTTCTTCTGATCTTGAGAAACATTATTATTATTATTATTTTGCATTTCCTGTTCAAGAAGTAGATATTGTGTGCTATATCTTTTAGGAACAATCTGTATGAACCCGAACCTTCTAAATATACACAGAAGCCAGTTAAAACTCCAGTTATGTTTTATCTATCACTTGAACATGAATGTTTGTCAGTAGCATGAAAAGAAACTATCTTGACAGTCGTGTAAATACACAAGAAGAGAATTTGCTTCATCTAAAACAAGAACTGGTGGCAGCACCAACATCCTTTGTGCTATCGCACCTCCATAAATAACATCAGTCGATAATACATATATATCATATATAAGGAAGATGAGGTACCGCAAGCATAGGTTGAACTCTCCTTTCCTAATATTTGTACAAGACAATCGAGCCCAAGTTGTAGACAATTCGTATCTGAGACACGATAAAAACAAAGCTCTAACGCCTATGGTATTTTTTGACGTTTATGTTCTGAAGCCCTTCGTGTCTTTTAAGCAAAAGAAGACATCGTCTGCAGATTCTTTTCAGTACCCTTTTGAGCTTAGGAAGTATCGCATGCAAATAAAAGAAAAAAGGGATTTGGTTTCTGAAAAACTTAACGGGGTTAATTATTTCGCAAACTTTCCGCAAATTTTTTTGGCACCAATAAAATATAAAAAACAAGTAAAACCGAAATAATGAAAACACCGACGTTTAGTAACGCAGTTCGGCACACCTTGCCTACGTCTGCGGGGCCCTCACCTGGATTAAATTCTTTCACTGTAGTTCACAAAAATTACACACGATTGATCTACCCCGAAAGACCCAATCTATGTAACCGA
>JAOQMQ010000196.1:33550755-33567484 GCA_027563845.1 Erythroxylum subrotundum
GGATGAATCCTTTTCAAATAGAGATTAATATCGAATAAACAACCAGCATCCAAAAGTTGTGCTAATTAAGATATTTTTCCAAAACAAATCCCAAGCACCATTTGCTTCCAAAATAATTCAGTCCAATCTCCCTTGACCCCAAATCCACATCTACGTAATAATTACCTTGCTTTCAGATTTTTCACATTAATGAACAGCTGGACACATTCCATAATAAGAAGATACACACATGTATAGGTAATCTTTAAGAATTTAAATTCCACCGAAACTAGGATTTCATCCTTATCACATGTATCTCATAGATTCCTTTTAAAAATCAAATAAGGAGGCAATAACTATATAAACTTCTAATAAAACACAAACTTCATCTTTTATATGTCCAATTTAAAAATGCCAAAACCAAATAAAGAATATATAAAATATTCTAACAGTTTCCATGTTATGATTTTGTCTAACGTTGGAATGGGATTCAAAACCTCCGTTTCTATCCTTTTATCTTCCTCCACGAAAAGCTTGCAAGACTGCTTTTCTCCCAATTCAACAATGGCTGTAAGAACACCCTTTTCCAACTAAACTTAGAATAGAAGTTGAAAGATCAGATGGGATAGAGCTTGAGTGCTTGGGACCTCTCTATGTTTGCATGTTACGGCCTAGTGAACTGTCATATTACAATGTGATGTTTTCAAATCCAATAATTACATATTGAGCACAGTACTTTCACGTTCAATGAAAAGAAAGAAGCTCTGTTCTTGTTAATGTATCGATCCTAGAGTTCAGTCTTATTAAGGAGTCATCGTGCATCTGCTCTCATGTATGTTAGGACGGTCTTCGTAAGAAGACACATTAACATAAAAGTGTACCTTGTTTGAAAATGGACACATTAACATAAAAGTGTACCTTGTCTGAAAATGGACGGAAAACATAAATGATTACCACACCCTTATTTTATTTTCTTACAAGAAAGGAGGGGGACAACTTCAAAACTTGACATGGAAAAGGCAAGTACCTAATGAATAATTGTTTCCAACAAAGACGATTTAAGTGAAGAGACATTCTCTCCAGGCTCCCCATAGTTACTGGCAAACTTTCAATAATCTTGCTTTTCTGTTGAGCAATCTTTTTTTTTAAATATAAGGGAGAGCTAAAACAGCTAAACTAAAACACACAACGCGTGTCGGTACGCGACTCCGTCGCTGTCCCTGTGGAGGAGATCCTGAAGGGGCTGAGGGGGGCTCTTGGAATATATGGAGGCCTGGACTACCCTGGACAGCAACAGCGGCCAACTGATCCGCACACCGGTTGCCTTCTCAATGAATATGCTCGATTCGTACTTCTAAATCACGGTGGAGAAAGTCCCGAGTACCTGCCAATAACAAAGGATTGAGATCAGTCTGAGGAAAGGGAGATAAAAGTAGTTGAAAGACCACTAGGTTGTCCACTTCTAAGATGACCCGGCGAAACCCCAAATTCCAAGCTAGGGTGAGGCCGGAGTGGACTCTCCAAAGTTCAGCAGTGAGAGCCGAGCTGCAACTGATATGTTGGGAAAAGCCGCCGCACCAATGGCCTTGATTGTTACGAATTAGTCCACCAGAGGTACCAATACCCGAACTCGGGTTAAAAGCACCATCCATGTTGAGCTTCATCCATTCCCCCGGTGGTTTGGTCCATCCCATCGGATTGCCCACCAAAAGGTCCTGATTATGAAACACTCGACTTTCAACATCCTGCGCGTGAACGGTCCACTCTACATATGCCAAAACCGCTCGGGGGGCATCATCCGGCCAGACAAATTGGTCTTCAAAAAGGCTTTGATTTCGCCACTTCTAAAGCATCCAACAAGCAACACCAAAAATAAGGAACTAGGCTGCAAGCGCCACTCGGTGCCTCTTGAGAAGGTTGGTCGTCACCTAAATCTCCGCTTCCTGGTGGAAAAAGTCTCTATCGAAAAGGGCCGAAAGAAAGTTCCCCCAAAAATTGTGCACTCTCGGGCAGTCCCGGAGGACATGTAAGGTGGTTTCCTCTAGCTCGCAAAAATGGCAGCTGTTATCAGACGCGATGTGCCTCGCTACCCGCTGTTTATTAGTAAGGAGCTTCTGCTGAGTAGCGAGCCAAAGGAAGATTCTGATCCGTTGGGGTCTCGGCCATTTCCAGATAACTTTCCACGGGCCAGGAGATCCGTCCGGGATGTGCCCTTAGATTAACGCATAAGCAGATGCAACCGTGAATGTGCCATTCGCAGTGGGACCCCAACGAAAAGTATCGTTGGCGGTAGGATCACCACTGGGTTGCAGGGTCACAAGAGCCAGACAGATTGAAGCTGGCAAGTATTGTTGAATCAAATTCCACTTCCAGCTGCCATCTTCGTTCCGCAAATCTGCCACTGTAGCGTAGATTTCACTCTCTGGGACCTGAGAGGTTGCCACAGTATGTAGTGGCCCCCAATCGTGAAGCCAGTTATCGTGCCAGAAGTAGATTTTCCGTCCATTACCCAGAGTCCACTTGAGACCTTGATGAACGTACTGCCATGTGGCAGCAATGCCCTTCCAGGATCTCTAGGCCCCGACATGATCAACCGTGGCAGGGATGTGGTAGGGGTTCATGCGATATTTAGGGCGAAGGACCCAGACCCATAATGCTGTCGGCCGAGTTATCAGAACCCACCCCAATTTGGTTAAAAAAGCATCATTAGTAGCCCGAATTCGCTTAAGTCCGAGCCCACCGGTGATTTTGGGTTGGCAAACTGCCTCCTAGTTAACCAGGGACATTTTTCCGCTGCTCTCCCGTGGAACCCTATATGAAGTTCCGCATGATTTTTTCTAACTCGTCACACAGTCGCCGTGGAAGGCATACAATTTGCATAGTGTACACAGGAAGGGCCGAGAGCATAGATTGGGTTAGGGTGACTTGACCGACCAAAGACAGTTGTCAGGCGCGCCATCCTGTAAGTTTCTTATGAGCAGTATCAAGGATGTGCTGGTAAGTGATCTGCCTGGTACGCTCGTGAATCAAGGGGACACCTAGGTAACTGCCTAGGTTGTGGGTAGGCTGGATGTGAAGGGCTTGGCTGATGCGATGCACCGTCTCCGACTAAACGTTCTTGGAGAAGAAAATCTTAGTTTTAGCAGTTTTAACTTTCTGTCCGGAAAGACGACAGAACTCCTCTAACGTCTGAGCAATCACCTGCGCCTGGGTATCCGTAGCTTCCGCGAGCAGAACCAAGTTGTCGGCAAAGAAAAGGTGAGATAGGGGGCCCTGTAGGGCTCAATTTGATGGGTTTCCAATTACCTTGACCTACTTTCCTGGAGATCAGATGACCACCATAGATTTCGGCTAAGATGACATAAAGAAAGAAAGTTAGTGAGAGACAAGGTGGTGCGATCTTCGTGTTCTTAACATGTTTGTTGTTACAGACCCTTCTTCTCCGGCGTGTTTCGTTTGGTGTATTGTTATCGGTTTCCCTCACGTTGTGACGTGTTCATGGCGACCCTCGACCCTGAGGGTTCCCAGCCGATATAAAGCCGCCGTAGCAGGGGCTCGTGCAGCTCCAGCTGAGGTGGAAGAGCTCCTTGGCCACATAAAGCCACCATAGCAGCTGAAGAGGGGGATATTAAGGCCTTCACTGGTGATCAGGGGGATGGCATTAGGTGGATGGCATATGCCTCTCAACAACTTTTAAAGAGAAATTAGACACGCAATGGACGAAGGTTGTTGTTGTCCAACTCCTGGGGCGTCGGATTGGCTTCCAAGCTTTGAGTTCCTGACTGCGCGCACTCTAGCACCTGAGCGGCCCCATTAAAATTGTCGACCTTGAGTAAGATTTTTATCTGGTTCGGTTCTTGGACGACGCCGACTACTTTCATGCTCTAACCAATGGCCCCTGGATGATCTATGGATAGACATTGGCCATTTAATGATGGACGCCAGATTTTCGCCCGAAACAGGGGAAGATTACCAACGCTGTCACCTAGATCAGGATTCCGGAGCTTCCTATAGCTCGCTACAACCCGGACATTCTCACAGCCATCGTCAATGTTGTCGGTCAAACAGTGAAGATCGATGAGGTCACTCTGTAAGCCCATCGTGGCCGGTATGCTTAGCTTGCCGTAGATTTAGACCTCACACAACCGTTGAAAACAGGAGTGGATCTGGATGGCGAGCTGTTACACATCATGTATAAGGGCTTACCTCAACTCTGTTATTCTAGTGGGAAAGTCGGGCACTCCACTGCCACCTGCCTCCACCGGTCACGAGCTACTACTCATCCTCCCCAGCCGCACGACGGTGGACAGGCCATCGAGAAGACCCCTTGCGCCAGAAGGTGAAACTGTTGGACCGCAGCCGACAGCTGATCAATCACCAGCGAGAGAGTAATACGGGCCTTGGGTGTATGTTCGTCCCAACGGCTATCCCCTGCTACGGTCCCATCGAAATCACGTCCAATGAACGTGGGGAGCAGCACTGAATCTTCTCCAAAGATTGCCTCTCGGTTTGCCTCTGACAGCTGCAGGACTTCTGGACCTTTCCGCGATCTTTAGCTCACTTCTCTCAGCAGCTCACTCGATGGAATCGCTCCGACTTTGGGAACATCTTCCACCGAAAAAAATGACTTCTCGCCCGGCTTCAGGGTATCCAGCAATCTATCAATGGTGATAATTATGAATCCATGATAGCCTTGGAGGACCATTTGAGTGGGGAGCTGTATCAAGTTTTAAGTGGAGAAGAAATTTTTTGGCACCAGAAAGCTAGTTGTGAATGGATTTCGAAGGGGGACTGGAATACGAAATATTACCACACCGTCACTCTAACTAAGCGACAGAAACAGAGGATCACGCGTCTTAAAGGCCCACAGGGGGACATCGTCTCCGACCCTAGCCAACTGCGCCAGCTCGCCCGCGATTACTTTGCCCGTTTGTTTACCCAAAAGGGTGATTACCCTATTCCGAGCCCAATTCCAAGGGAGTTTCCGGCCCTCTCAAACCAAAGCCTCCGTGACCTCGCCTCTCCCATCCAGGCCTTCGAAATCAAGCGCGCGGTGTTCAACATGAACTCGGATAAAGCCCCTGGAGTGGACGGCTTCAACGCTCTTTTCTTTCAGAAGTAATGGAAAACGGTCGGTCCTAAAGTGACGGCTTATGTCCAGTCGCTCTTCCGACAGGAACACTGGGAAAATGACCTCAACCACACTCTCCTTGTTCTTATCCCCAAAATTTCGTCTTCGATTTGTATCGATCAATTTCGCCCTATTAGCCAGTGTAATGTGCTCTACAAAATTATTTCTGAAGTCATTGTCAACAGGCTCAAACCCCTTCTCGACCTTCTTGTGCGGGAGAATCAATGTAGCTTTATCCCGGGCCGGAAAATCACGGATAATTTTATTATTGCCTAGGAAGTGATTCACTCGATGCGACGGAAAAAAGGGAGAACCGAATTTCTGGCCATTAAAGTGGATTTAGAAAAAGCCTATGACCGTTTGCGGTGGGAGTTTATCCACAACACGCTGGAAGCTATCGGTCTCCCGGGTTCACTTATCTGCGTAATTATGCAGTTCGACAGTGACTACGTAAGTGCTGTGGCAGGGTTCGGTCTCGGATCCTATTAGCCCCTCCAGAGGCCTTTGGCAAGGCGACCCTATCTCGCCCTTTCTGTTGAGCAATCTAACCATGCACATGTGGCACCTCATAGATTGCAAATTTACAATACCATTTAATACTATGGACCTGAAGTTTATAATTGCATATATATCTATATATATATCGTAACACCATGATCATGTAACCTTTCTCTGCAACCTTTTTCTTGAACTACTCATTGTTGCATACTTCACGAAAGAGTTCATCCCTTAACATGTTCATGGAGCATCCTTCCTTTCCTTCTAATTGCTCTTGTTGTCCATTCCATGTTTCGAGACCTCAAGCATATGAAAAACTAATGACTCCTCAAAATCTTGTTTTTGCAATCATCTAAAGCAAACAAGAAGTCAAGCAGTGCCTTCGTCACTCTCAATCCAGACCAATCCAGACGTTGATGAGAAAAAGAAAAAAAAACAGAATTTCTATGTTCACGTGCATAAACTTTGTAATGCAACTAAAGGAGGCATATGAAACTTGCATGCCAATAAAAGAAAACTCTTAATTAAACAGTAAGTTTTACTCGGACATATTGACAGAACATATCACTATTATGAGTTGGCTTACAATGTTCTTAGTTGGACAACTATGATTGTGCAATTGGATTCTTTGTTTGACTCCTACTATAAGACTAGCACAAATGGACACTAACCTTTTGCTTTAAGAAAAGCCCAAGGTGCCAGCATCTGAAAGAAATGAACTATCACTTTCGTGGTTAATCATCAATAATGGGACAAGAATTACAAGAATGAGTATCAAAATTGTCAAAACTTAATGAAGATTTTACCCTGTTGAAGCGATATTTGCTAAATTCAATCACCATTAGAACTAAAAAGCATATTTTTTTGTATGAATAATGCTACCAGTTTGATTCCTTTGTCACATTGATCCTACTTCCACAACATCACAATTGGCAGAAAATGGATGAAAGAGTTTATCTTGAATAGTATAAACAAATCCATTAGGTTAAGTAAGTGAAAAGGGATAGAGATGGTTTGAGTAGGGCTAATAACTTCCCGAAAGCTTTTGCTCAGAGATATAACATGAGCTCATTTGGAGGTCCTGGAATGAGAATAGATGGTAGGTTTAATCCTCTTGCTAGTAGTCGAAATGGACTTCCTCCACTTAACACGACTGGTTTTGGAATGGGTATGAACTTAGAGCCAAGATTGAGTCCAAGCTATAGTGGGGGTTCCAACCTTGGTTAAGAATGGCAGTGGGTCGTGCACATCGGGGCAGTACAATGTGGGTTCCTGATTTGAATTATACACTTGAGAGATCCTTCTAAGGTTTGAGGCTATTTTCTTTTCCTTTTCTTTTCTCCAAACTTAGGTTCTTATCGTGGCATTGTAAGCTGTAAAATTAGATTTAGTTTGGCAATTAGGCCTGGCCGGCCAAAAGTCAACAGGGATAATTGAACCTTGGATCCAATTTTTTGAGCTCGACAGCCCGAGACCAAACTGACAATGACAAAATAAATAATAATAAGTGCCTATTTGGATGGACATTTGGGAGGCCAATAAATACTTTTCTCCATCACAAAAGTTCTTTTTTTTTTTAAGAAAATGGGTGTTTGACTGTAAAATAAAAAAGTACTTCTTTAATAAATATAACTTTCTTGGCAGCCAAAATACAGCTTTTTAAGAAGCTCAAATTTAGAGCTTCTCAAAAAAACGCTTTTTCAGGTAAAATTTTCAGATTAATTAATGAGCCTATTTTTAGTTTCTTTTGCCCTTATGTTTTACACAATACCTACAAACTCATCTCCCCGTTTATTATGTATTTAACTATTTACTCAACTTGGATATTTATTTTGAGATTTATATAATATTATTTGATTTATATATATTTTAATATTTATTTTCGATATTAGTTTACTTATGTTAATCTATATAAAAGATTTGGTTAGATATATTTTCATTTATATTTCATATGGCTTAAAATTATATAATAATTAATATATTGTGCTTTGCATATTGTTTAATATACTTTAAATAATATTTATATGCATAAATAAGTCTTATTACAAAATAAAATATAGTTAAAATTAAAAGTATTTTTATTTTTGTATTGTCAAACAATCTACTGTATGAAGTTCTTTCAAAAAATTCTTTTTTAAATGACAGCCAAACAGTCAACTGGCTTCTTAGAAAAGTTCTTCTCAGAAAGATTAAAAAAAAAAAGCTCTATTGACAAAAGCTCTACTAGTATAAGCTCAATCAAACAGTCAAAGATAGAAGGGGTCAGGTCAGTCTGGCTTAGCCCATTATCATTCCTAATCATATTGAAGGGTATACACTCATAAAGATAGTAATTTTTTATTATTTTAAAATCATTTCAATGTAACTACTTTTTATTAATTTATGTTAAGTTATTTTAACATAAGTTATTTAAATATAGAACAAGCTAAATAATTGTTTTGACTTAATTTTTAATAGCAAATTTTGTGAAAATAATTTAATAAAATAATTTTCTAATACCATATGATATTTTAAAGTAATTTTTTGTTATTGATGATGGAGCTTGGAGATGGGAGTATTTTTCTCAGTTGCTCCCCACTTCAATTTACTCTTATATTGCTGCTACACTTGTGCCCTCTGATGCTTGTGGTAAGGATTCCCTTTTTTGGGGCATGTCTTCTTCAGGAGTTTTTCCTTTGAGGTCTGCGTATGATTTTCTTTTTAGAAATCACATTCCTTCTCATAACTTCCCTTGGAACCTGATTTGGAAGTAGCAAGGCCCTCAAAAAATCAGAATGTTTTTTTGGCTAGCCCTCAACAATGAAGTCTTAACTAACGATGAAAGAAAACGAAGACACTTAAGTGACTCTGGGATTTGTGATATTTGCAACGACGAGCCTGAAACCCTTTTACACATACTTCGTGATTGTCATATTGCTGTTCAGTTCTGGCATCTTTTTACTGATTTTAATAATTTAAGCTCCTTTTGAAATGATAATTTGAAAGATTGGTTGTTATTAAATCTGAAAAGCTCTCATCTCTCTCATGATCATCTTAGTTGGCCTATTATTTTCAGCTTAGGTTGCTGGAACCTTTGAAAACGAAGGAATGACAGAGTGTTTAGTTCTAGTGTTTCTTCCATTTTTAATACCTTGCAGAGTACTATTTCTGAAGCTAAATTGATTCAGGATACCTTTAACAAGTTGTCTTCGGAGAATAATAGTCATTCGGTTTCAAGGTTAATTTTTTTGGAAATGTCCACATTCCCCTTTTATGAAGCTCAACACTGATGTTTCTTTGGCTGCCTCCATGGGGATTGCTGCAGGTGGAGGTTTGATTCATGATCATAATAGTCGCTGGAAACATGAGTTTGTTTTCAAGGCGGGTTATTATTCTATTCTTCATGCTGAGTTGTGGGCTCTTTATTATGGTATTCAACTCATTTATAATCTTGCCTATTTGGATGTTCTTGTAGAATGTGATAATGAGATTGCTATCAAGATGTTGACCGGTAGTGTTCAAGCAAATTCAGGTTGTTTGTCTCTTGTTGACAAAATTCTAGACTTACTGAAACGCTTCAATAATATGAAACTCACTCACATTTACAGAGAAGGGAACTTTGTTGCTGACTCTCTTTCCCACCTTGCTTTTGATTTTTCTCCTGGCTTTCATATTTTGGGGCAAGTCCCCCTAGTATTGGCAGATTGATTGATCATGATTTAATAGGGGTCTCTTAGTTTTTTTTTTGCTTTTGTGAACTTTCTTCACTTTTTTCCTACCCAAAAAAAAAAAACAAAAAAAGGACATTAATTCCGGATTCACACGTCCCAAAATTAAAGAAAGGTTCTGTTGTTCAAAACTGAGCTGCCTTTTGGCTACAGCTTTATAGGATTCTTTATTCTTCCAATGGGAAAAGGAGACATTCATCATTTTCTAAAAGCACTTAGAGGTCAAAAAAGCAAGGCCTCCCCATTTTCATCTAAACCCCATTCTCATGTTCTTACCATTTAGAGACACCAGGAATTGAATAAGTAAAATGATTCTATCAGTTACTCGTTGCATAACAAAACAATAGTAGCTACCAGTTCTCTCCATATGAAAAGCACCAGAGTATGTTATGGTTTTAACAGACTCAAACTTCCCCACTTCCTGATGGAGAATCTAAGTTGAGAACAGGAGTGAGGTTATTCGTTACCTTAGCAACAAGTTGGGTTAGCAGGAATACCTTATTCAAGAGGTTTGAGATTATGGCATGGAAGAGAATGTGAGGTATAGAAATCAAAAAGTCTATCTTGCGTCACAAAGCATATATCACTGTCAATATCAGACAGAAAACGCGTTACTCAGCCCATATCCCACCGAAAGGCAACATCTGCAAGCAACACTATAAAGTCTTTTACTTTATGCTACATTAAAGAATATAGTTGAAAGGGATCATGTACAAAACTTCCAATACTTTGATTATGCAGCAGACAGTTTAGAGATTATGGCAAAGAAATTTGGTCCGTCCTTGTGAACAGCTTTTGAAGATATCAGTCATGGGATCAAACCAGAAACTCAAGGACCTTCAATGGCTTCTTGAAGTGACCAAATCCCAGAGCCTGAATCTTCAAAACATCTCTTTCTGTCTTTCTCAGCCAATTTCTGGATGTTACCAAGAAACAGAGAACTCATTGAATGTGAACATTTCAAAGGACAGCAGTTCCCTTTTGTCCAACATCCTCTCGGACCTTGGAACGGCTAAGAGCATTCAGTCAACTTTAACGAACTTGGAGTTTCACAGAGTAGAATGGGGATTGGAGCAAATGGTATATCTCGGAATACTGGTTCAGCATGGATCAAACGTCAAGCAACTCATGTTTCGAAGGAACAAATTCCCCATGGAATGTTTATCAGAGCTCTGTGAGGTCTTGAAGAGTAATGGAGTGATCAAAGAAGTGATAATTTCTGAATCTGGTATAGGGTCTACTGGAGCAGGGCTTATAGCTGATGCTCTGAAGATAAATGAAAGCTTGGAAGAGTTGCAGATATGGGAAGACTCAATTGGTTCCAAAGGTGCTGAGGAGCTGTCAAAGATGATCGAAGTCAATTGCACACTGAAGCTTCTTACAATTTTTGACTCACACTCTTTGGCTGCAGCTCCACTTATATCAGCTGTTTTAGCAAGGAATAGAGCTATGGAGGTTCACGTTTGGAGTGGAGAAAACGGTGAGAAGAGCACAAAGGTGGTCGAGTTTGTTCCTGACAACAGTACACTTCGAATTTACAGGCTAGACGTTTCCGGGGCTTGCAGGGTTGCTTGCGCTCTTGGATTGAACACAACAGTGAAGTCACTGGACATGAATGGAGTCCACCTCAAATCACGGTGGGCTAAGGAGTTCCGATGGGTTTTGGAACAGAACCAGAGCCTCAAAGAGGTAAGGTTATCAAAAACTTGTCTCAAGGACAAGGGAGTTGTGTATGTTGCTGCAGGTCTCTTCAGGAACAAGAAATTGGAAAGCTTGTATCTTGATGGAAACTGGTTCAATGGAGTAGGTATTGAGCATTTATTGTGCCCTTTGAGCAGGTTCTCTGCACTTCAAAGCCAAGCAAACATTACTCTCAAATCTTTGGCATTCGGAGGAGGAAGAACCAAAATTGGAAGGGATGGGCTAGCGGCCATCGTACAGATGCTAACAACCAATGAGAGTGTGACCAAGTTGGGAATATATGATGATGAGAGCTTAAGACCGAATGATTTTGTCAAGATTCTCAGGAGCTTAGAGAGAAATGCAAGTTTGAGATACTTGTCTTTGCAAGGTTGTAGAGGGGTTCAAGGAGAGTTAGTACTTAAGTCAATTATGGAAACATTACAGGTAAATCCTTGGCTTGAAGAAATTGATCTGGCAAGAACACCACTCCAGAATTCAGGGAAAGCTGATGCAATTTACCAAAGGTTGGGACAGAATGGAAGGACTGAACCTGAAACAGATACAGGTTTGCTCAAAGACATGCCACTTACAGAGCCAAAGAGCTGTAGGGTCTTCTTTTGTGGACAAGAAGCTGCAGGTAAGAATGTGAAGCTCCCTATTAAGAAATGAAACTGATTATGCAACTTCTCTATATCTATTATCTTGGAATTGAAAACCACAACTAAATACTAAGCATACTTGCAGGCAAGACCACTCTTTGTAATTCAATATTGCAGAACTTCTCCTCTTCAAAACTCCCCTACCTAGAACAGGTGAGAAGTCTAGTAAACCCAGTTGAACAAGCTGTCAGAGTGAGTGGAATGAAGATAAAGTCTGTTAAAGATGAAGAAACAAAGATATCTATCTGGAATCTTGGTGGCCAGCATGAATTCTATTCCCTTCATGATCTCATGTTTCCAGGTCACGGGAGTGCCTCATTCTTTTTGATCATATCGAGTTTGTTTCGAAGACCCAATAATCGAGAACCAAAGACACCAGCAGAAATAGAAGAAGACCTCCAATATTGGTTAAGGTTCATAGTCTCCAACTCAAGAAGAGCTGTCCAACAATGTATGCTACCAAATGCAACAATTGTCCTGACGCATTGCGATAAAGTCAATCAATCATCAGACAACTTTCAGCTGACTGTGAAATGTATACAGCAATTAAGAGACAAATTTCAAGGGTTTGTTGACTTCTATCCAACTGTATTCACTGTTGATGCTAGATCCTCCGCATCAGTCGGTAAACTCACTCATCATATTCGAAAAACAACCAAGACTATCCTCCAAAGGGTACCCCGAATTTATCAGCTTTGCAATGATCTGATAGAGATTTTATCAGAATGGAGAACAGAAAACAATAACAAACCAGCAATGAAGTTGAAGGAATTTGATGAACTTTGTCAAGTAAAGGTGCCTCCACTACGAATTAGATCAAGACATGGTGATAAACAGAAGGTGGAAATGAGGAGAAGGGCAGTTGCCAGTTGCCTTCATCACATAGGTGAGGTGATTTATTTTGATGAATTAGGCTTCTTAATCTTAGATTGTGAATGGTTCTGTACTGAAATTCTTGGCCAACTAGTAAAGTTAGATGTTAGAAAGCAAAGCTCCATGGAAAATGGATTTGTTAGTAGGAAGGAACTGGAGAAGATTCTGAGAGGGAGTTTGCAAAGCCAGATTCCAGGAATGGGTTCAAAGGTATTTGAGAACCTAGAGGCTAGTGATCTTGTGAGAATGATGCTGAAACTAGAACTATGCTACGAAAAAGATCCATCTAATCCAGATTCACTGGTATTGATCCCTTCAATCCTTGAGGAAGGTAGAGGGAAGCCACAGAGGTGGCAGTTAAGCGCACCTAACTCTATTTATGCAGGCCGGCATCTTGAGTGTGATGATTCAAGCCACATGTTTCTTACTCCAGGCTTCTTTCCCCGTTTGCAGGTAATACATATATCTCTTCTCCCCTTTCTACTCTTATTTGGTTGCCTTCCAATATTTCCCGTGAACAATGAACTCAAAAGATTCATGAAAACTTAATATTCTGTTACTAAGAATACATACTATCAAGATGAGCTTCAACCTTTGCTTAGAGTTCAAACGTGTCCATATTCTTTTTATGAACTAAACACAATATGATAAGTTTCTGCATAATGAGACACTGCATTGATAGAGAACTAAGAATTCCTGCAATGTGCAAGAGTTAACCAGCCCATCAACTTTGCAATGGAGAATCGGTGTTTTGCAAATACCTGAAATAATATGTTACAATGTACAGTGACACAAGAACTTAGAAATGCAGATTTAAGTTTCAAAACCTTTCATCCACACCTAACTAGTTTAGTACACTTAATTTTAGAACATAATATCATTACTCCCTTCTCGACCACCAAGTCTACAATCTTCTTATACAGATAATCTACTCTAGATAATCTTGGGCTCGAATCTGTTGCTTGGGGATATAACTGTGATGATTCTTATTTGGTTATGGATATTTTTAACGTTAAGCTTCTAAAGTTCTCTTTCTTCTCATGCCTTTCCTACTCGGCCCAGGTTCATCTTCACAACAGAATCATGGCATTAAGAAGCCAACATGGAGCAACTTACAGTCTTGAGAAGTACCTCATCATGATACATATCAACGGCATTTATATAAGGGTGGAACTCGGAGGACAACTAGGACACCATATTGATATTCTTGCTTGCTCCACTAAAAACTTGACAGAAACACTTAGATTCATTCAGCAGCTCATTATTCCAGCAATCCAAAGCCTCTGTCATGGTGTCACCTTGACTGAAAGCATCATTAGGCCTGCATGTGTGCAAAATTTGACACCCCCCAGGCACAGGAGATCACAGCATGTGTGTGTGCAGCAATTGAAACATGCACTCCTATCAGTTCCTGCAGACAGCATGTATGATTACCAGCACACTTGGGATTCTGTTTCAGACTCTGGCAGACAGATTATAAGAGCTGGATTTGATTTAGCCCGAGACCTCCTATCAGATGATGACTTCCGTGAAGTATTACATCGAAGATACCATGACCTATATAACCTTGCTGTAGAGTTGGATGTCCCGCCAGAAAACCAAGATGGTGCAGATCCCGCAGCCAATGAACTTAACACTGTCGATCCAAGTTTTGCTGGAATAGCAAAGGGTGTGGAACAGGTACTACAGAGACTCAAAATAATTGAACAAGAGATAAGAGATTTGAAACAGGAGATCCAAGGTCTGAGATACTATGAGCACAGACTACTTATTGAGCTCCACCGCAAAGTGAACTACCTGGTGAACTACAATATCCAACTCGAAGAAAGGAAAGTGCCCAATATGTTCTTTTTTGTCAGGACAGAAAATTACTCGAGAAGATTAGTCACCAACCTCGTTTCTGGCATGAATGCACTAAGACTGCACATGTTATGCGAATTCAGGCGAGAAATGCACGTTGTTGAAGATCAAATGGGTTGTGAAATGATGCAGGTAGATAACAGGGCAGTGCAATATTTGGCTCCATACATGAAGAAATTCATGAAGTTGGTAACATTTGCTCTCAAGATAGGTGCACATCTTGCTGCTGGAATGGGAGAAATGATACCAGATTTAAGCAGAGAAGTTGCTCATTTAACAAACAGTTCCTTAATGTACGGGGCGGCAGGTGCAGTTGCTGCTGGAGCCATGGGGGGTGCTGTTGCTGCCGGAGCCATGGGACGCATAGAAGGAAGCAGGAGCAGAACCAGAGCAGCACAAAGGGACGTCCAACAGGATCATAGAGCAGCACAACAATGGGTGGTTGATTTCTTAAGAGAGCGCAGATGTTCCACTGGAAAGGACATTGCCGAAAAGTTTGGATTGTGGAGAGTGAGATACATAGATGATGGACAAATAGCATGGATCTGCAGGAGGCACATGATCACTAGAGCAAATGAAATTCTGGAAGTGCCCATTTGACATTTTTGTATGAAACCATCAAGTTCATGAGCATTAGTTAATATACGTTTTCCTGTATTGGGTTGGAGAGGACTGTCGTCTCTTTATATGTGTTCTGATAAGTTCCTGTCTTATGAAGCAACGACATGTTTGTAGTAATCTGAAAAAAAGTAGCACTCCCATTCGTGCTCAAACCAGAAGTGCTTAGGTATAGTTCCAAGTAGGTTAATTGGACGAAATAGATTGACGTGGATGTTCTGTACATCAAGATCCTGGACATAATAATTGCAAATGGCAAAGGCTAAATCACTGCAAGTTTTTGCTTTAACTTTTTGTTTCAAATCAACATGTAAGCAAGGACCCATCATTTAGCCGATATCACAACATTCATTATTAGTCTATAATCAGATGAAATTTAATACCATAATTATTGGAAGTTGCAAAAAGTATGAACAAAATTAGCCAAGACATTTTCACATATACTAAATAAAAGTTGTTATAGAAGAAAGCTGATAACCACATACAGAGTCAAGATTTCCCGTTATCTAAAGCATTCTCAGCAAATAAAAGGATAACACCACACTACATGACATATTATTAGAGTTCACTATTAGTTGAGTCTCAGCTGCTACATAGTCTACAGTCACCTTAGCGTTTTCCTCATCCCAATAGCACTAAAAGCTCAGAAGAAAGCTCTACTACCATAAAACACCCGGGAACCAGGGTTCTTAGTTGCATTCATCTTCTGATCAGAGGTGGAACTTCCTGAACTCGCTGGTCCGCTATCAGTGTCCAAAGGAAGCTTCATCTTGGCCAGTGACTCTGTGAATTGTTGCATGCTCTTCATGTACATGTCTACTATGTCCTGCTGAACCATATTCTCTTCTTGCTCAATGCTCACAGTTATAACAGGCTTTGCAACTTTCTCGCTCGATGCTTCACCAGATGGATCACAGTCACCATCTCCAACATCCACACCCTTTTTCTCCTTTTGGGCTGACTCCTGTTCCAGGACTGGTGTTTCCGAAGCTACATGAGCATCGGAGCTTTCAGAGCTTGCGGCATCAGAAGGAGAAGAAACAGCATTTGTGGACACACTGCTTGGAGGAGAATCAAGCTTAGGAACTTGGACAGAATTGACAGTAATAGCAGAGAAGCTCTCCACAACTCGAACACCTTCTGAATCAAGTTGCTGCTCAGTATCAGTCGAGACCAAGCTTCCAGAGTGTTCAGCTTCCATACTGCTACATGGTATCCCAAAATACTCTGAAATCATCATCTGATTTTCATTCACAATATTAGGATCAGGGAACTCAATCTTATCAAACTCGGTAGGCACCGACTCAGGTTGCTGTGTGGTTCCATCTGATGGTAATGGAGCAGTAATTGCAGGGATCGCCATTACTTCTGGTGAAGCACCGCTGTACAAAAGCGATAACTGAACAAACCCTGCCGGAGAGTGGAACAAATCAGTTGATGAAAGAGAAAACTCTTTCTCCAACTTCCCATTCTTAACAATTATTTCCGACAAAGGCACCAAAGAGAATCCCAATAACTGATCCTCAAGATAGTTTCTTACCCTGCTCATCATGAATATCTCACATTTAAGTGAACATTCCACAGTCTTAACATTGAGCAGGAGATTCTCATTGAAGACTGGATTTCTCCCACCACCATTGATTGTTTTAGTGGAGACACTCTTTTCAGGGTCACTAGTCAGGCAAATCTTAGCATAAACGTCTTGCTTGTGGTAAATGCAT
>JAOQMQ010000196.1:33589353-33604074 GCA_027563845.1 Erythroxylum subrotundum
TGTATAATATATCAATATGGACTATTTTGCAATTTTTAAAAATTTTAGGGACTATTTTATAAATTTAAAAAATTTTCTGAAATGGTGCCGGTGCAATTCCATTCCAGAACTCAATCCGGTATTAAGCCTGATATGATATTCATAACATTGATACAGACCCCTCTTATCTTTGTCACAAAACCATGTTACACATCAGGATCATGAAATGCTCGTTAACCTTTGCAAGCTAGTGAAGCTATATTCTTTCCTACTAGGATACAAAACTATGAAGTCCTAAGTGGCACTAGCTCCACATTGCAAGAGGGAAGAACGAGGATGCAACCAACACTCACCTATAAAGTACACAAAAAAGGGGCTCATATTGTTCGAACTTGGGGGTCAAAAGTTAAGGACTCAGGACCCTGGAGATGAGTAAGTCCTTCTAAGTGGTCCATGCAACAAGTTGTGTAACGTTTGTTACTTGGTTTCAGTAGTTACAACTAACTAATAAGTGGAGTATGAGAATACCCTTGTTAAAATTGTAACCATTCAGTTGGCCTAACTTGTTTCTTGTACCCAACATGTTCAAACCTTCATCTTCAGCTATGAAATAGGCATCAAAACGTGTTGAAGTTATGCCCAAAAAAGAAAATTTTCACACGAATATATGAAAAGAAGGATTACCATATTCTTATCTTGTTCCAAAGAAAGGTTATGTTTTAATTTGGTACGATTTGTGATTATTAGAATGAATTCAAAACGTAAACACAACCGAATTCCTTCTACTAATTTCAGATTAATTTCTAATTTGAAAACTAATGTACATCTATAATTTATTTCTCTTTTCCTTTCTTCTCTCAAAATGAACAAGCAATCTCTTAAAGAATAAGAAGCTAAAAGTCGAGGCTAATAGCAGCCTGAGATCTCCAGTGCTTGGCCTTCTCAAACCCGTTAACACAGTTCTCAAAGTCATCAACTGTCTGGTCTATTTCCTCTTGAGTGTTCATCACGAATGGTCCAAGTTGTACTAGAGGTTCATCCAATGGTTGCCCTCCAACCAAAACGAACCTAAGAGGCTTAGACGACTTGTTCCATGCCTCCAATCCATCTCCACTGCCTAGTAGGAGAAGGTTGTGAGGTGGTACTGGCGAAGATTTTGCATTGCCAAATACTCCTTCACCTTCCAAGACATATGCAAATGCATTCCAGGACATGGGTATTGGTTGTTGAAGGTGAGTTCCTGGTTTTAGAGTGAAATCCAAGTACATGGTAGGAGTCCTTGTGTAGATCGGTGATTTAGTACCGAAGGACTCTCCTGCTATGACCCTAACCTTGACACCATCTTTGGCAGCTTCTGCAATGTCCTTGCTAAGCATTTCTTGATATCTCGGCTCGATCCTGTTAAAAAATATATATAAGGTTGATTTATCAATTATCATGGGCTGCTCCAGAAAGTTATGCCACACATTTATACATTATGAGAGTCATTTATGATTTTTGGATAAAAACATGGAAGACTTAGTGACAGAAGCATCATGGGATATGGAAGGTGCAATGAGGGGCTCAAGTAAAGGCAAAGCTGAAAAGCCAGCATGCCACCATCAGGCTGGATACAGATAAAACTTAGTGCTGCATTCAAAAGCACTTTTGCAAAAAGTTGCATGATGACAAATCATAACCAGCCATATCAGATATCAACATATGCTTGCTCCAAATTGTCAATCAAACTGGCTCTTGTACTTGGTCGATTTAATTCAGGAAAAGGCCATGGGCTATGGGACTCAAATTAACCTTCTAAAATTTATCTTTCACAAATCCTTCCAGCTAAGTTGCTTACATTTTATGTTTTGAGGAGAGATTGATCCACAACTGCAAACCCTTTTGGGTGCCTTGTGCTGCAGGCATCTCTGAGTGAACAATCCCTCTTCCTGCAGTCATCCACTGCAAGTCACCCGCCTTTATCGTCCCCTTATGTCCTTCAAAATCTTCATGCGAGACAGCTCCCTGTTTGTTTGTAGAAGTTCCATTCAATCATCAAGGTAAGTGAAATTTTCTTAAAAGTCAAAGCTCGTTTTTAAATATAAAATAATGGTGAATGATCCTATCCTAGCTTATCTAATCCTGAGGTCAATTTTGGATTCTCTCCATTAGTTTTTTCCCCTCCTCATCTGTTCTGGACAAATGTGTATATACTGTTACACGATTATACAAAAATATAGCAAAGGTGACATGTTACAAAGCCTAGTGTCCCTTTTTAGTTGGATCACTCGTTACTGACTTCTTATTGATCATTACAGTGTTTCCCTGAATTGATAATTGTATAAAATTGTGTTGTGACTGGTCAAATACAAACAACTTTCAGCAATCAAGTGATCAAGAAATTGATTAGTTCCAGGCTACCCTACTAAAATACTTGAGTTCTCAATTTAAATAGGAACAGCTCTGTCTCGATAACTGCTTGCCGACGTGTTTGTACCCGGAAAAGATAATTAATACCAAGTCAACTACTCAATTGTCAAATTTCATACCTGCAACACGTAAGTGACTGTCTCGAAACCTGTTACGAATGAAAAGAATGTTCAGAACCAACTAATTATATGACAAAATGTGCAAGGAAAAAAATTATCAGACAATGCAGAATCCAGAATAAGACATAAAAGACAATAGACAAACCTCTGTGAGGATGATCAGGAAATCCAGCTGGTGAAGTCACTGAAAAATATACAAAGCGAATAACAATTAGAGAAATGTCATACGAAAACTAAGAAAACAAGCAAATCACATTTCTGGAGAAACATAGAAGAAAGCACAGAAAAATGGGAAAAGGAACACAGAAAAACAGAGCACCCACCAGAGAACTCATCCAAAAGAAGGAAAGGATCGAAGTATTTGAGCTCAAACCTACGGAAAAGCAAATTCCCATCAAGACAAACATATCAGAGTTTCAATCTTTGAATTAAAAAAGATCAGCCATGGCTCAAATTGTTCAACTTTTTACTCACCTTCCAATGCTCCTCCTAACGGTGGCTCCAATTCCTTCACGTTGAGGCCTGGCCAAGAACTTTCTCACCACTTGCCTCGGCTCTTCAACGACAGGTGTGCGCTCTGTTTCAGGCATTATGTCCTTCAGGTAGCAAACAATGGTTCAAGACAAGTTCTTTTGAAAGTGCTAGTGTATGGAGACGAGGGAAGATATTTGGACATATATATAGGGAGACCATAGACCTGAACAAAGTTAAGAAATTTCTTAATGCGAATGGTTTCAAGGTTTGGAGGGTCAAGGCTAAGTGTTGGCCGCCACATGGGAGTTTTCCTTCAGCGCAAGGGATCTCTCAAGTTAATACAACGTCAGCTTGGCGTTGCGATGATGTGTGTTTTTAAGGAAAAGTTTGAGATCTAGCCGTTGTTTAAATGACACGTGTCCAATGCTTATTCTTGAAAACCCAGATGACTGTTGACGTCAGCATGATATTGCATGGGACTCGTAATTTCGACTCAAAATCTATCGTTCTTTTGTCCACATATGTGGCTATGGCTTTCGTGAGCTCTTCCTTCCTTTTCATGGAAGCTTCGCATCCTCTTCTTTTTATTCAAAAGTTTCACCTCTTATCATTTTCAAATATCCTTTAAAATCAGACCAAAAGTTTAATTAATAAAATAAAACATTTAATTTTTAAAAGATTCAATTAATAGGCGGATCCAGAAATTTTTTTAAATGGGGGTAAAATTTTAATAGGGATAAAATTTTATTTTTAATAGGAGCAAAATTTTAATAAGAGTAAATTTTTATTTTTTTTATGGGGGCAAAACTTAAAAAAATAATTTTTTTTAAGAAATCTATTCCTGCCCCCACTGCTCCTATTGTAAATCTGCCACTGATTAATACTATACCGTCATAAAATTGATTAAAAATTAATTAAAACTGAACAATTTGTAAATAATTAAAAAATTATCTTTACTTTCATAAAAATTGAACTAATTGGTTTATAAAAACTTATCAGTTTAAAAAAATTGATTGATTAATTAATAAGTTGTTTGATTTTTATAACAAAAATTATTAAACTAAATTAGACTGAAAAATTAAAAATTGAATGAAAAAATTGACCGGTTCAAAATTTTTACTGTTAAATTAGTTGAATCGGTTAATTTTTCTTTTTATTTTAGTGAGAATAATCAAAAGAAATTCCATGATTACGAATTCCAAAATTATGCAACAATTCGATGTAATTATTAGAAATATTCTTTGGTAAATTGTTTTTTTAATAAGTATACTTAAAATCTGAATCCAATTCATCGTATTTAAAAAAAACTTACCATTTTCTGAAATTTAAATCCATTTTAGTCAGTAATCCAATTGCTCAGAAGTCCAACTTTTTTTCTTTTGGATCCACAAAACAATTAAAATTAATCTTCTTCTTGTTATTTTTCTTTTGTTCCTGATCACAGTGTTGATCAAAATATCTCCAAGGGCGTGAAGAAGGAAGGAAGGAAGGAACACATTTTGATTATGACAACATCATTTTCAAACTTCTTTAATGACAACATCATTTTCGACCTTCAAATTCCCTTTCAATTAATGGAACCAATGTTATTAAAAGCACAAGGCCAAATTCAAGTGTTCTTTATATTTTCCTCTGTTCACATATGCTCACTTTGACCGCAAACCTTTTTATTTATTAATAAATCGATAATATATGTCAACTTAAAGACTACCTGCACATCTTAAGACCGTTCGAAACAGGATCTTCGTGTCATGTTTTAGTTCAGCAGTTGTCACCATTCTTTTTTTTTAAATGATTACATGAGATATTTCAGTTTAGTCGGACTAATCTTAAATTTTTAAGATCTCACTCTAAGGTTCCTATGTAGCCTTTACACTTCTGCGCTAGAGAAGTCGTCACATACTTAATTGATCAACTGTTGATTGATCACTGGCCCTACTCAACATTAGGTTCTCAATAACTCTCGAATTTTTTAGTAGTTTCAACTCCCAAACTGCCGCAACCTTAAGTAAGAAGTTTACACCATTTAAATCATTCTTTATTGTCCAGTAGTTGTCACTTTTATTAGATACGACCATGCAAAATCCACATTCTACAGTGTCAATTTAACAATAAAGGGCAAAAAAAAGGGTCCAATGAGATTTTCTTAAAAATAAATACAATAACAACAATACTATAATATTATGTAAAAATACTTAGCCTTATTCTTAATTAAAAAGATTTTTTTTAAATAACCTATATAAATAATTGTAAATAAATAATAAATAATAAATAAAATTAAAATTCTTAAAAATAAATATTAACCAAAAACAAAAAGAAAGAGACGGAGAGAAAGCACGTAGTAAATTACGAGATGAAGAGGCAATGTCATGATGTTTGATTATTGTTTATTTAGCAATTGACTTGAGTGTTGAGCTAATACCATAACTTTTGTAAGGGACCCACTAGATCCCATAGGATATCATCAATAAGATGACATCATTGATACCAAAGCATGATGCAATGAGCACCGTCCGATTATTTTATTGGTCCAGTCAAAACCCGCAAGGAAGTTGCCTGTATAGATACACTAACACGTGGACTTTTCGAATCTTTAAAATGGATATCCAGAAAGCGGCAAATGCTTCCCTGTCTTGATGATATAAGAATTACAATATGGTGATGTTATCATATCTTCAGTTTTTTATATTATATATATATATATATACACTACAACAATAACGTCCTCGTGACATGCAGAGTATAAGAAAATTTAATACCATGCATTTTTATCACTAATTAATAAAAAGGTTATTCTTAAATAACCCTATATTTTTTAATAAAGGAAAATTATCAATATTTATTCGTTTTGAGACAAGGCGGGAGCTTTTTAAATTTTCTTTTTTCATATGAAACTTTATTTAAGGGTAAAAAGTGATTATTTTTGTTGATATTGTGGTTGAATTCGTAATAATGTAATAAAAGAATAAATAAAATTTTAATAAAAAGCCAATCTGAGAAAATCTCGCAATTCTACTTCTAAATTAAATCTTATAATACCAATAACATTCAATAAAAATCTCGTTAATAAGCGGAGTCAAATGAAATTTAATAATATATAGTCTAATTCTTAATTAGTAGAGAGGTTGAGGAATTAAACTGTCAGTAAATATAAATATTCATCAAAGGAAAGGCTAGTTTTGAGTGTATTTTGTAAGATCTAGTCCCATGATTAAAACGAATTCATTATGTTTAGAACATGTGGCCTAGCTGTTAATCACCAACAATATATATAAACTTATTAGACAATTCGTTACCTAAAAGGCGCGTACTTTTTACCTTAAAGACACGTTCTTCTGTTGGGAGTTCTATGACACGCCGTCCTAAGATTCGGGAATCTCCTAAGGTTTAACTATTTTTAAAAAAATGCCAATCTAATTTCAAAAATGTAGTGTTTCCAATTCGTCTAAATACTTCTTTATTTTTTATTTGTATATTTATTTATTTATTTTTCCTTTTATGTTTATTCTTTGTTTTATATTTATTTTATTATTTATTTTCTTACTTATTTTATATTTTATTATTATCTTTTAGGTATTTTATTTTATTTTATGCGCGAGCACATATATATTTGTCACGTGGGTTTATCGAAAACAATATCTCTATTAGAGTGATAGAGATATTGTTTTATCTTTATTTATTAAGAGTTGTAAGTTTATTATTATTATTATTATTATTATTATTATAATCCTTATGTATTTATTGTAATTTTATTTACTTAAATAGTTTGCATGTCATTTTTACTTATTTACTCTTTTAACCTGCATCACTATTATCTTGTCACATTTACATATGAGTCTACCGGAAACAGTCTCTCTATTATGTAAGGGTAAAGCTACGTACTATCAGACCTTCTCAGACTCCGCTTCATTGCGGGACTTCGAGGTATGATGATGATGATGATGTAAGTACTTATTTTCTTTGTTCTTTATTGAATTTGATAATTACTAAAAACCCTTTTCATGACGTTGAAATACTTAATAAATTTAAGATTCAATTCCTTATAATGAATAAATCAATTCTCTTATATATATATAAAAGCTTTTTTTAATATAGTTCAAATTTGTTTAAAAATTTTCTAAAAATTTATTTTTAAATAAGATATTTTTCACTTGAATTTGAGTCTTATTATAAAAGAGGAAAAGCAGAACATTGATTCTTGGTTGTTACTAACAAAAAGCTACAATCATTCAACTAAATCTACATCAATGTTTTGTCCAATAACTTTGAATGGAAGTCTAAAGTTCAAACACTTTGTATTGATAACTTTTGAAGGATCCGACAAGGTATGGCATAGAGAGACTAATTATTACCAAGACCTCGTAGAAATTAATCTCCATAGCTAAAATCTTTAGCTGGAGTCAATTCCACAGCCAATGCTTTCTTCATCTTCATGATTATACATAATTTCCTCTCCACCAAAGTCCAAATCGAAATTAAAATGTCACATTTTGTGAAATGCGGAGACAATCATTTACATGTAGCTAAATGTTTTTTAGGCAGAATTAATGTTTACATTTGAATATAAATTAAAATTTTAAATATTTTAGAATATTAAAAATAAATTCTACTAATTTTAAAACGTTCAAATTAGATCCCAAGAAATAAATATAGACATGAGTTATTCAATTTTTTTACAACTTTGTTAATGGCGTGATAAATTTATGGGTTTTATAATAGACCCACCTATAATTTTGCAAAAAAATTATTTGGATTATCTTTAAAATTTTAATTAATATAAAGTAAAACTAGTTAATTATAATCTAATTAACTCTGGTCTAATTTAACCATAGTCTAATTACATCATAATCTAATAAATTTTCAAATTATCAAACCCTAATAAATTCAAAATCAATGTATTCAATATAAAAGATTTTCCGCTTTGCGAAGGTTTGAAAAGAGTCATAATGTACATAACCTCCTCTTTGTATTTTTACAAAATAACTGTTTTGAAAAGAGTCATAATGTACATAACCTCCTCTTTGTATTTTTACAAAATAACTGTTTTTCACAACTTAAACGTGTAACTTTATAGTCGCAAAGAAATAACCAATAAAGTTATTCCGAAGCTCACCCTAATTTATAGACTTTAATTTATTGTATGTTTAAGTTTACTAAAAAATAATATGATTTGTCATATTATGAGGAAATTATTTTCTTCTAATTTTTCATTTATGAAGAGTTTAATTATATATTTTAGAAACTATTTTAAAATCACCCCACTATCACACGTGTCCTCTTCTCTAGAGCACCAATACTCTGTTGATGATGTGTTTTAAATTCAAATTGTATTTGAATATAAACGTTAAGAGTCAAATTTACTCGTTTTACCAGGTTTCTTGTAAGTGCAGAACGTTTGAAGTTTCCATGCAAGTATGACGGACCTGTCCAGCTGTTTACTATGATGGTATGCTATTGTGTTGACCAGTCATCATTGCCTACCTAGAATCCAACTTGTCCTAATTCCCTCCTCAAACATGGTAATGAAATTTTAATGAGATAAGGGGTTTATTAAACATTTGGTCACCCAAAAAGTAAATTAAAAACCATTGCAATCATCAGTTGGATTTCACAGCAGAACAACAAACGGAGGACACCGTTTGATGCAACCCTGCGTCAATTTTTTGAACCCGGAATACACACAAAAGAATACACTATGAACATATCATACACCGATGAAAAAGGAAACCATTTTATCAAGAAATCGGTTTTTCTCGACATACACGGAAGAATCAACAAACCTACGGCAACAGAGCAAAAAGAATGTAATGTAGTTTGCTAAATTATCATATCAAGAGAATGTACGCGGGGGCAAATGGTTGATGGTTGTGAGGTGGGTAGAAACGGGGCAGTGGCGGTGCAACAGAGCTCCGAGCTACCTGATCCTCGAGGAAATTAAAAAATTTGAAATAAAAGAGTAAGGATGATCTTTTGTAAAGATAATCTGATACAGGTTCAAAGCAATAATAAAGCAGAAATGAGCATGGCGAGATTCATGAGGAAGATGCATGCAGCAATTCTAGGGGGTCCATTTGATGTGGGAGCTGGTGACGTAGTTCCGCCAGCAGGAGGGGTTCTGGCCACACCATCGGGCAAGGGTGACTCGGCAACATCAGATACTGTTAGCACAGGGTTTGGAGGCTCAGCAGGTGGCATGGCACTTGGTTGCATTAGTTGGAAGAGACTGCCCGGCAGAACTGGAGCCATGTAATTTGGTGTACTATTGCCCAAGTTCGAGCATTGATTCCCTGCAATACGTAGGAGCAACAACATTCAGTCAATAGCAAGCAAAGACAACAGCTATAGACTGCCTACCACTAATCTTGTTCGGTAACCTTGAACAACCTCTGACCAGTGACCACTTATGTGTATTATGAAAAAAATTGTTTCTGGTAGTGCAATATCAACCTGGAAACTTTAAGGATACAACGATGGGTTCTATGAAGATAAAGTCTTAATATATGCACAGAATCTAAAAGTTTATATATAAATAAGTTACATGGGCAACTTACGTTTGTATCTAGCTGATGTATATGGGAAGTCTGTGATAACACCATCAACACCTGCTCCCTGAACATGATTGTTAATTTCCACTGTAGCATCCGAGAAGAAGTCCCATGGTTGAGAGACAAACTCGTTGCTTAAGGTCTCTACATAAACTGGGAGCTTAGCTGATTGCAGTTTTGGTACGACGTCACTCTTAACCCCAGTGAGGTATTGTTGATTCTCAGGAAAAACAGAGCTCTTGCTGACAACAGCAGAAGTAGCAAATGTCTTTATGTCCTCAATGGCAGAGTCAACTGCATCTCGAATATCCTCATCAACTTTGTATACACGTTCATAATTGCTCTTCTCCTTGATTTTCATTAGAACAGAGCTACTAGAGGATTGAATCATGACTCTTTTAGCTGTCTGATTGTCATAACCTGCTTTGCTCACGGCATCGAGGACAGCATCAATTATAGGCAACTGTTGCTCTATGAGATAAGCTGCATTCTGAGAGAAGAGATAATAGAACTGTAGTCAAATGGAATACACCTTCTTTATTCTGTTGTTGCATTAATAAAGCAGGATAATAAAAAGCGGTAGACCCTCCTACAACAGGGGGGATGGGATGGGAAAGACAAAAGAACTAGAAGAATGAGAATCATCAAAGATTTGTTTTTCTTTTCTTCTTGTTTTTCATTTTGTTGAAGGGAGTGTTGGTGGGAAAGCTAGAAAAGAAATTAGGATGATGCAGTAAGAACGAAGTACATAGGGTATTGTGATTTTACTAGTCTCCCTTCCACCTCAAGTCATAAAAGAAAAGAGAAAGAAAGCATAGGCAACATATAGTGAATTGCAAACTGAAGGCACGATTTTATGCTTGTAATACAAATGGCAAAAGTAGCAGAAACAGCTTCTATAAATTGAGTACATAACTCTCCTACTTCAGATACAGGATATTCAAGACATAAATAATTATATTATGGAAGAATAAAGGCCTCACCTCAATACTGATCAACACACCAGAAAGGGAGCTAGAATTTTTTGCCAAGTCCAAAAATTCAGAGAGTGTCAAAAAATGTCCTGCATCTTTGAATTTTGGATTACGGTAGAGGAAATATTTCGAATAAGGGTTTGATATTGCAGCTGTAATACAATAACGAAATGTGAATATAAGGATCATACACTGTATAAAATAAATAACAAATAACTACTGATATATTTGCATAAAATTGCTCAAGCAGATCTCAGAGGATTAACTTACGAGTTAAACCCTGAATTTGATTCCATGTCAAGTTAAAGGTGAATATTCCACGTCCCGGCTGAATCTGTGGAACAGTTGTGGAAAGGCTGCTATAATTTGTTCGAAGAACATTTGTACTGTTGATAAGATTTATAGAGCTCATGCAAAATGGTATTCCTTCTTTTGACATTTGAACTGGACAATCAATCACATCTGCACGATCTGATATAGCCTTATTGTATGCCAAATCAGTGCAATCAGGGTAGTCTCCACTTGCGCCATTTTTTGAGATGACCAAAAGCTTCACTGCAACATGAAAATGATGAAAATAGGTCAATACTAATCTCAACAATCGGATTGCCATGAACTTTGAAACTTTCTTTTTCTGTTGCAAGCAGCACAGAGCAATGTTTACCATTTTCTGAAGCATTGCTCCCTAGGTGAGCAAAACAACCTGCAAAAAAATATGTGAAATTAGCAAGTTAAATAGAATTAACAAGAAAGAGCTTAAGGAATGATTTTAGAATGAAAGCAGTCACAAATTAATAAAATTTAACTAATGGACGACCTGCAATGGTTGTTATATTAGAGATAAGGAAAGGATGAATCGACCTATAGCCTCTGATGGAGTTATAGGAAAATCAGACAGCACACCATCCACAGAGAAGTCTCCATTATCAACAAAATTCAAATATTCAGTAATTGGATCGTAGCTGTAATTGTAGCTTAAAGGAACATCATTATAAAACTCTGAAGCATATACTTCTAGTCCTTCCTTGTGGGCATCTTGAACAATCGAAGTATGAGGTTGCAAGTATAATGTCCCATCCACTGGCCATATGTAAGCTTTTGGAACAAGAATCCCAGAGGCAAATGTCTTGATGAAGGTTAAATTCTTTGAAAGGGAATCATAGGTCTGGTTCATTGAGGGCTCAATATCACTGGGTCCAAGAAACCGGAAGATCAACTTAGTTATTCTTGGGTTGAATCGTGAGGCAATACTTCGCAAGAAACCCACCTCTGGAGATGAGATAAAGTTAACTACCACAGTTCTTGATACTGTAAGGACATAGCTCCTCATACTCAAATTGTGTTGTGAAAAAAATAAATCATGCTGCAAATGAACAATAATGTTATTTCAGTTAAGTAATGGAAAACACAACACATTGGACCAAAAAATAGTCACTCGTAGAATGACAATAAATCTTCAGAAATACATCCAATATTTACCTGAATATTCAACCATAAGCCCTTTGGTTTTAGTGAAGCAACTTCTTCAACGGTTTGAATTGGGCCACCATCAAACAATGGAGACCGTGAACTGATGCCCTGAACCACTGTTATGTTAGGGAAAGAAGAAGGAAAAGTTATCAGATTTAGTATGTCAGATCATAACCAATTTGCATGAGCATGGCAGCAAGCTGACTGTTTTCAATAAGAAGATTTCGTATACTACCTTTCCTGCTGCCAAGGGATAAAGGGTACAATTTACGGCTCCCCATTAGTCAGAATCGATGATTAATTAATTAATTCATTCATTCAAGTGGCAGTACTTGTTGCAAGCCAAAATGTGACCTTGTTATGAAAAAGAAAAGCTAAACAACAATGATAGTGCACAGTTCTCGTTGCCAAAAATCAAATAAATTATTCAGGAAGGTTCAAAAAGAAAATAGATGACTAGACTGCTATTATATAAAACTAAAAAGCACACAGCTAGTTGACTTAAATCATGTAGATTCTGGCATGATCAACCAACGAAATAGTTCTTTTTTATGGTACAAGAAATAGGTACTTAGACAAGTAACATGAATGTGTATCAGCAGATTTTCTAACAGCCAATACATAATCATTTTATATAATACTTGCCAGAAACATAAAGGAAGACATCAATTAGGTAAAAGACACGAAATGAAAAAGACAGGGTAAGACTTAGTTACACTGCAGCATTAAATGATCTCCCGTTCTATTTCCTTAAACAAGCGATCACATTGAACCTACTAAGAGCCTGTTGCAATATGAAGTCCACAAGCAATACAGATATTTTGAACACTCCATTTCTTGGACTCTGAATGTGGCAAAATATAAAGATGTAAGCTTAGTCCTACTTACAGATGACTTTTGATAAGTCCTTGAGAGTGAAATCCACTGGGAAATATCCTTCCATAATAGCTAAGAGGTCCCCCTGTATAGCCATTTCCCAGTATGTGACTGGAGGGCACAAAAATTGAATAAAAAATTAAAACAAGAAAAATGACAAAAGACATCTATGTATGATTAGCCGATTAACCATCATCGTGATCCAGCGCCAACAAAAGATTTCAGCTGCATCAGTAACAATCAAGCATGTCAACAATAAGTAACTAAAAGCAGATAGATTTATTGATGGATACAAAACCGAACCTTTTCCAACGTACAAGACCGAGACGAAAACAAAAGCAGAGACAACGCAGAGAACCAACAATCGATTCTCTTGAAATTCACCAAAAGTGAATAACTTAGGAAACAAAAGTGACAAGACCCAGTTCGACAAAGCATAATCGAGACCTTTCACCAACCACATCACCTGAAAATTCATTCCTCCATTTTCATTATTAAATCCGAAAACAAAAAAACCAAAAGAGAGAGAGAGAGAGATAACCGCAAACGAAAATGAACAAGAAGAAAACATCGACCTCCAAGGTACTTGCTATTTTCAATGGAAATCTTGTGGGTGTCTGCTGACCGGAGGTTGATGGAGCTCGGAGGAGCAACGGCGTGAAAGGAACCTAATTCCGTGGGTTCATAATCGAGATTTTGATCTTCTCTGCATTCGTTTGCACGGTCTCTGTATTTAGGCACCTCTGGCTCCTCTGTTTCTCTTCTCTGTACAAATTTCATCAATGAAAATTTTCTAGAGAAATATAAAAAAAATCGAAAACTAGTATTGGGACAACCGTATCACTTACTTCCGGCGAGCGATTTTCTCTTTGTAATATCGTTTCAACGACATCATCGTTGAGTTTCTATGATATGGGAAATCTTCCGATTAGGGCAATTAAATGGATTTTCAAGCTAAAATATTCAGAAAGACACTTTTTCTTCTAGCATCATATATGTCTAATTCAAAGAAATGCTGGAGACAAATAAAATAGATGTGATGCACAAATTATTCTTCCTAGAAAGAGGCATAATGAACTGATTCATGGAAAAAATAAAGCAGAGAAAGAAGAAACCAGAGAAAAACCAGCGAAGAAGAAAAGTCGGAGAAGAAAGTAGGAAAAGAGCGCCAGACAAAATTTTAAATATTAAATAAACAAATCGACAGCGACGTTTTGGTCAACAAAACTTCGGTGATTATATTTCATGACGTTTTAATGAAAAAATGTCACAAAAAGTATGATAAATTTGTGACGTTTTTTAAAATGTAACGAAAAGTTCAAACTTTTCGTGACATTTTTTAAACGTCATGAAAAGTTTTTACAATCCGTGACGTTTTATTAATAAAACGTCGCGGATTGTATTAATTTCTTGTAGTGATTGAAGGATTAAGAATTGATGTTGAAATATAGAATCCTATCAATTTGGGGGCTGCCATAAAATTGGCAAGAGCATATCAGAGAAAGATGCAATTTACAGAAGATGTGGGAAGCAAGAAAACCACTACCTCATGGAACTCTTAAGAGCAGCAGAGCTCCTTTACTACGCCAATAACCTCCCAAGGCAGCAAGGGCAGCAAGGGCAGCAAAACATCATCTGTAAGTTCAAGCAGTGTGGTAACACCTCCTATGATAAGAAAGCTAACTTTGGTTGAGATGGTAGAAAGACGTGAGAATGGGTTATGCTACAATTGTGATGAACCTTATTCAGCAGGGCATAATTGTAAGAAACTTTGTTGGATTGAGGTGGTAGACACAACAAAAGAGACCAAGGAGGAGGATAATGATCCAGAAATTTCTTTGCATACCATCACTGGCACATCCTAAGTTTGAGCTT
>JAOQMQ010000196.1:33604174-33617132 GCA_027563845.1 Erythroxylum subrotundum
TGAATGTGGCAAAATATAAAGATGTAAGCTTAGTCCTACTTACAGATGACTTTTGATAAGTCCTTGAGAGTGAAATCTACTGGGAAATATCCTTCCGTAATAGCACCATTCACATTATATGAGCTACTCTTATTTGGGTAAATGCTAGAAACGTCAGTGGAATTTTGGAGCAAGAGATCTGATGTGCAAATCCCAGCTCTATCCTTTGTTAACTGCACGTCACAGTAGAATATCACATCGGGATCACTAACCAACTGTGCCATTTGGTAAGCAATAAAGCTAGAATGCGGTAATAGTCCTGAAAATCCACCACGTGCTATTATAGAAGGCTTATTTCCTGGAAAAAAAATAAGAAATATGGCTAATCAATCAATTAAGAAAATACTCACACACTAGAAAACAAGTCCCCGCTATTATGGAAACAACTCAAGTAAACAAAATATATGCTCTTTTCCTTTTCCCGGAACTATAACATTGAAGATCGATTAAAGCAAATCAATATCAGTGGAAAAGGACCACATTCTTCTTCTCTTCATGCAAAAAATGAAAAATGTATTCATATTTCTAAACATATATATTTAAATCAGTCTCACAAATTATATTTCCAAAATAAAGCCCCGCAAAACCAATTTATTTCTACGAGGAAGGAAATTTTAGCATGATGCATGAAGTTATAATATGTATTATTTTAATTTGAATCCAGTTTTTTCAACTACCAACTCGAAAAATTGGAACAAAAAATCATTACGAGATTTCTACATCTGGTTCCTTATGTCGAGTTTTACGCCCCTGCTTTCGGGTCAGGACTTTTGAAAGCAGAGGACCGAAGCTTTGAAGCTAAGACAGGTCTCAAACTGAAATATGAATAAGAGAATAATAAAGCTCCTTGAGAAATGAAATTTCTTCGAACAACAAACAAGAAAACCGCTAAATCTGAACTTGTTTTCACAATTCTGTCAACTCCGTTTTCTCGGCAACCAAACGAATAAAGAACCAAGTGAAAATCAAAGCATTTACTCCGACTATACTCCTAACTCAAAACCAAACTTGCATGAGCATTTGACTCACACTTCCACTTTCTCACCAACCAACAAAAAAAAAGAAAAAAAATGCAGCTAGCAAGAGAAACTACGCACTGAACAAATCCGATACTTGTTCTCCGACCACACAAGCAAGCAAGTAAAACAAAGCAAGACGACTCAGTACCATTAAGTGTGAGCCAGCTGGATGCGTTCGATCTCTGAGCAGAGACCGGAGCTACTGAGCACTGAAGAAGAACAAGAAGAAGCAGCACCACAACCGGCAAATTAAGAGCGCGCCACAGGCACATTGCCGGAGACTCTCGCCGGCGGTTCATCAGAGAAGTTCTCGAATCTTCTCGGGAAATGCGTCAGATGTGGTGACCTTTACGCAGAGAGAGAGAGAGAGAGAGAGAAGTGGAGAGGCCCTTTTGAAGCTTTACAAGGCCGGCTACCATCGTTTATATATTTTCAGTTTTTTAATTTTTAATTTCTTTCGTACTATAAAAAAAAGATTTTTTGAGTTTTCTCCGATGATCTCCAAGTTAATTAATTCGTTTTAACGCGCTTTCCAATTTGATGCTAATTGTTGGAGTTGAAAGGTATGGTAAAATCAAAAGCCGGCTAATGATTTCTAGCAGCTATTGTGAGCCGGCTTTGTTTTTATTTAATATTTAGCTATAAAACTAACAAACTCCTCTATATTTTAATGCAACTGTGCACAGGTGATGACTAAAATTACTTGAATTCAATTTTTTTATTTTTTAACATTCATAGAGAAAGTCTACAAGGAACATAATGGCAAACATGTTGCAGGTTTCAATAATCTTTCTTCAGACACACAAATTTTCAAATTGTCAAATTCAATCCTCTTAATTTCCAACTAATCTTTCTTCAGACACACAAATTTTCAAATTGTCAAATTCAACCCTCTTAATTTCCAACTATTGCCGAGTGCAGCGATGACCTTATCTCCACCCAAAATGGTTGGGTAGGGACATAAATGGAAATAACAAATAGCTGAGACGAGTACTCAGATCAAGGTGGGTCCCACGTGCCAGCTTCGTCATGATCAGGCGGTCCTCGTTAACGAGTACAAAAAGTAAGTTGTTAGTGTAGATGCACTGCAATAAACTACAGCCAGCGCTCCAAGCTGACAAGTCGGTGGCAACCTCAAAAACATGAAATGATTGGACGACAGCTGGACCGTAGGTTCCACGACATGCCGCATTTTGACAATCTGGCAATGCGCACGTGGCAGGACGTCGCATGCCACGAAGCCTTACAACGCGCAAAAACAAAGCAAAACGCAACAATTAAGAAGTCAAATGCACAATACCGTGGTAGGAGGCTGTGGCTAATCGATTAGAAATGGCATATTACATCCGATGGCGACTCTAACGGGTTTATGACATTATGTTGCTTATTGTACGATTGTATCCCAAATCTTGTCGTCCCCTCTCTCTCCGGTATCGTTCTGTTAGGAAAACAAATTACAAGATTGACTCCTTTCTAATCAAATGAAGGTAACTTCAAATTGTCATACTTCCATTTGTGGATGCTTTGTTATAATTAAGAGAGAGATTTTGCTAATGTTACTGGAAATGATATATGATTGAAAGTGATTTTTCTTATTCATCGAAAATTTAAATGAAAAAGATTATTAAATAAAAATTAATTTATTTATTTTAGTTTATAATAAATTAGTAATTTATTTAAACAAACGGATTAATTACTCAATTGATTAGTTTTTAATAAAGTAATCTGAACCGGAAAGTTAGATAATTTAAAACTTTTACAATTAAACCAATCAAATCAGTTAAATTTTAACCATTAGTAACAATGTTGTTTAAAAACAGGTAAAAAGCAACATTTAATTGGACATAGGAATGTCACAAATATAATACTTTTTGGTCAATTACAAAGTAGCGTCTTTCCCATAAAAGTGAAAGGAAACGAGTCAGCAATGGAGTTTTGAAAAGTAATCTATTGAACTGTCATCCACATTCTTAAGTTCTTATGATCTATTTCTAATTCCGAGTAAAAAGATCATGATCTATTTCTAACATTACAGATTTAACTTTATAAGAAACAAACATTATCTTAATTTGATATATATTTTTATAAAAATAAAATGCACATTTTTTTGTTACAATTTAGTATTATAAAAAAGTAATTATTTTAAATTAAAAAGTTAAATTCATATAACTTAATTGACACTGAATTTTTTTACGTACCACTTTGCTTATGTTTGCATTTATATACCCGAAAACTTGGAATTTTTCTAAATGCCGGTTTTCTTTTTTCATAATAAGGTATATTTTCTTTCTCTTATTTACGTCAAGCATATAAAATGAAATTGAGACACTTTTTTTATTGATCTTGATGACGTAAATGAACAAATAACTAATCTAGTGCAATACAGGCTATCCACAGCCAACTGTGCCATTTCATACAAGGCACAGTGACATCTATATATAATGGCTGTGGATAGCCTCTATTGCACGCCCACAAAAAAAACACACACACACATATATAATTTTTAACAAGTTTAATTATTTGAGCATTTTGCAATTGATCGCATTTAATTTTAAAATGTTAATTTATTAACTTATTTAAATTTTATAATTTATTGACTATTATTAAAATTTTATTTAATTCACATATAATCTTTTTTGAAATTTTCATTATAAAAATCTCCCAATTATATATTATTATAAGTTTAAATTCAATGTTTACCGATTCCACCGGTTTAATAATGAAACTTGAAATCAGTCAATTTTTTATTCGGTTTTTAATTTTTTGATTTGATTTAATTTAATTTAATAATTTTTGTTATTAAAAATTGATCAGTTTATTAATTAATCAGCTAATTTTTCTAAATTAATCAGTTTTTATAAATCAAAATAAATAAGTTAATTTTCATTTTACAGTCTTTTTGCCAATTCAAAGTTAAATTTTTTTGATGATTAAGGACAATATTTTAAATCATTTTTAAAAATTTTCAATTTTATTTAATTTTTAATCAGTTTTACGACGATATAATGCAGGTTGAATCTTTTAAATTTTAAATATGTTATTTTATCGGGTTAATTTCCGGTTCGGTTTTGAAACATCGATTAAATTTAAGAAAACGAACCTGATCAATAAAACAAGTCTAATTGAATCATATTATTTTAAGCAAGAGTTCATACCTTTCGTTGAGAATATAGCACAAAAGCAATAATTAAAATTTGAATGTTTCCCTACTTGACCCGGCACCGGGTAGATTGAACAAAATCTTTAGTGATTGTGAAGTTAGTTAAAGAAAGTCTATTCTATTGCTTTCCAGTTCCAGATGCAAATTCATTTCATTGTCTAATCGCAACAATCAATAAATGATATAAACATAATCAAGTGGGGCACAAAACTATATGTCACTAAATAAATAATAAATCTAGATATTCCCCAAACTATAAATAATGGTACTTCTAAAGAAGAACATATGGTACCACAGAAACTGAATCCTTTGTTTAGGTCCTACATAGTTGAAGTACCCACGTTGAATGAACGGTAAGTAACAGACACAGAATTTAAAAAAAAAAACGTTTTGATTATTAGCAATGTTTTAAAAATCGGAGTGGTGATTGAACCGGAGAAGCAACTGATTCAAGAATTAATGGTTCAATCGGAATTCAACCGCGATCGAACCGGTAACTAATAAATATATAAATTTTATTATATATATATTATATATAAGATAATTTTTAAACATACTATTTAATTATTTATCTAATTGTAAATTTAACATAAACCTTCAAACTTCAAAATATACAAGTTTTTTTTTAAGTTCATCAACACAACATAAAATAAGATGGCAAAGCTCATTAGTCATATTTCATCAAAAAGATTAAAAAAAAGATCACTAATCATAATATTCATTCAAGTTGAAATTATCAAAATCAAGGCATTTTAAATGGACCGGTCGGTTCTTTCTTTCACCGGTTCAACGGTTTTTACTGGTCCGACTGTAAAATGAACGAGACAATAACTCACAAAAAATAAGGACTAAACCGGACCGTTTCATGCTCCGGGTTACCTGTTATCCGATCCGACTAACCGGTTTGGTCTAGTTTTTAAAACACTGATTATTAGAATAATAAATATTGTCCGACGTTAATACCTACCAGAAACAAAAGTGGAAATAAATATATCATATACATAAGTGGATTGGGCTGTTCATAAAGCATTTCATTTCCAGCTGTGTCAACCCTCCAAAGTTTGCCAGTTATAGATCTGTAGAAACACAACCGTTTACCAAATGCTTGGATGGTACGATTGACAATGAAAGGTACCTGAAAGCAATGCCTTTGGGGCTTTTGTTACTTTCAGGTTGTGGTCAGCACCCGTAACAGTTCCTGATGCCATCTTCATAGACAATTATGTATCTCTGATCCCATAAACAAGAGACATGTGAGCATGAGCATTGGATTGATGAGTCATCAAAGGATCAAGTCACAGTGGAAGTGCGATAAAATTATGACAGCATACACGTGGGTAGATCATGTGGTAGTTAATTTCTGATTAAGTATACTAATCAGCTGATTCCAAGTTTTTTCCTCACTAAACATCTAGGATGGTAAGTTTAGCAGAATAACAAAGATGAAAGAGTGTGATATATGTTGTGCAAAAAGGGATGCTCTTCCTGGTAAATCCCGTTATATGAGAATGAATAGCCTGCTTCTGATTTATATAGACCAAAAAGATCAATCTTTTATACAAACAATAAAATAAGTACACGAGAGTCCTAGATTGCCATATCTTGGCAATTGGACATATGTGAGTTGTTCTTAGTTCAAAAGTTGGAGTTGGGTTGTTAGAAACTCAGCATTAGCATGCGATTTTCACCTGTAACACTAACTGTTTGAATGATAAATAAGTATCATTGAGTAAGTAGTTACCTTGTCACTTTCGACTGCTGAATTTCTCAAGAGGTCTGTACTGATAAGTGCACCAAAAACATGCGAATAATTCTGATAGAAAACAATGACTCTGAATGCTAAGAGGATGGCTATGCTCGAACTACTAAAGTAACTGCACGAAAACTATCAAACTCAGTTGAGTAAGTCTCTACTGTCATGATAACAACCACTGTTCTGTAAATTAGTTTTAAATGGTATCTGCATCCTCTTCATTTACTCTCATTCAAAAGAGGACTGGCCTGACCTGCTTGCTTTGTTTTTAAGCAATCAACTGGCATATGCTCATGAAGTCTCTTCATTTAGTTATCATATACAAGCCCTGTTCCCACTAGCCAACCACATCTTAGCATTCAAACCCGCAAACTTAATGTGTATAGGAAGGTTGCTAGCTAATGCTTAGCCTTGCCATGTACAGTTTTCTCTTATATCAGTGAAAATAAGATGTCGAAACTCTTAAGTCTGATAGAGAATCATTAAACAGGCCCACACACTAATTAAAAACACAAATGGGCCTTAAAAAGACGAAGACTCTCACACAAATACTACTCGCCTATGTTCCCGTGATCAACTTCCAAGTTCGAAGGTTTCACATAAATCAGTCACGTGTCGTATTCCACGTGTCAGATGTAGCAGCAGACACGGAATATTTCCATGGATATCTGCAGTCTCTTAGTACATACATTTTAATGAGGAGAACTCGTACGTTCATTGATAAAGATTCAAACTTGAGCAGCGTGAAAGGCAGATTAATGGATTTAATATCTGGGTTTGGACGGAGCATTAACGTAGCGCAAGAACACGCCGGGCTGGTGGTGCCGATCACAGTGTTCGTGGCTGTCTTGTGCCTGTGTTTAGTTGTTGGTCACTTGCTGGAAGAAAGCAGATGGGTTAACGAGTCCATCACTGCGATTTTGATAGTAAATCCCTTATTTTTACCTAAATCTCTCATGCTAGACCTGACCATTTGGACCATGGCTCGAATGTGACAATGTGAGTCATGTGGGATGCCATCCACTGCGAGGCTCTAGTTAATGAATCACCTACCATTCACATATATACTTCGCTTTCCTTTTTATCTTCAGCAGATATGATTGTATATCGTTATAGAAAATTGAGTTTTGGATCTTTATCCTTTTAAGATTTGTATTTTTGACAAAAATTCGATGTTTTTTTTTTCAGCTTCACAAGAACGATGGACTAACCAGAATTGTTAAGCATGTTTAGTAGTTTGGTTCTAGTAGATTATATACGTTAAGAAAATCGACAGTTGGCCTGAGCTTGCTTGATGTATTAAATCTGGAAAATAGTAATAAACATATTGGCCAGGATTGTTGTTGGGTTGATGTTTTAATGCATGTGTTGTATAAAATTAATGCACGAGTCCATTTATTTCTATGCAGAGAAGTGATGAATTGTCAAAATCATAGGGACTTTTCAGGAAATTCATTTGAGATGTGAGGAGTGCAGAAGAGAAGCCACCAATTACTTTTGCTTTCACTTACTGGTACAACCGTACAAAGGGAATCATACGCTAACTGTTATTGCAGAATGTGAAAGAAACTTAAATACGGTTTCCTTAGGAAATGGATGTTTGGTTTGACATGGCTTAGGTGATTTCTAGTGAGCAAGGCCCTACCCTGTTATATGCTGCTTATGAATGGACCTCTTTCTTCACTCAGCTTTTTCAGGCATTTAACATAAGGAAACATTTCACTCTAGCATATCTAATAAGCTAAGTTCAATGTTCGAAGTAATGATTTTGTTCTCCATTTTAGTGGATCATAGATTTCTCATGAGCATATGAACCTGGTGCAACAGACTAAGCATATGAACCTGGTGCACAATAGACTAACAATTGGGTCCTCTTTGTTTTCTCTTTTATCAGGGAGGCATATCTGGAGCATGTATCTTAGTTCTGAGCAAGGGAAAAAGTTCCCACATTTTAAGATTCAATGAGGAACTGTTCTTTATATACCTCCTTCCTCCGATAATATTCAATGCAGGGTAACCACCAGGCATTCTAAGTTAAAATGTGGCTCCACAAGTTATGTTGCCATGTATCTACTTACGTAGTTCACTTGTTACAGATTTCAGGTCAAGAAAAAGCAGTTCTTCCAGAATTTCGTTACCATCATGCTGTTTGGGGTGGTTGGCGTTTTCATCTCAACATTCATTATTACAGCAGGTAATGCTCAATTCAAGAAGAAATGGATGCTCTTGTTGATTAAGAGCATATCCAATGCTTGAACATATCTCTAAAGATTAATCTCGTCACTCTCTGGCTAGGCAGCATGTGGGCTTTTCCAAAATTGGGATTCCTTGGTCTGACTCTAAGGGACTATCTTGGTAAGTTTCTGATGTCGATAAAATCATGAAAGCATCATGTGAGCACCTTAGACGCATGCTGGCATGATACGTTCTCTTGTTTACAAATGAAAATTTTCTTTTGACTTCAGCTGTTGGAACAATATTTTCATCCACTGATACAGTATGTACCCTGCAGGTTGGTAAATTCTGAATGATTTTTATTTTAGCTATTTCAATAGCAGGGTCGTTGCAGTTAGAAGACATTTTTGTTTCATCATGTAGGTTCTCCATCAAGATGAGACTCCAGTTCTATATAGCTTAGTATTTGGGGAAGGAGTTGTAAATGATGCAACATCCGTTGTGCTTTTTAATGCCATCCAAAAGATGGATGTGACGAAACCTGATATGCACAGAGGTCTTCTCGTCATTGGAGATTTCTTGTACTTATTTTCAACAAGCACTGGTCTAGGAGTTCTGGTGAGTTTAAACGTCTAGTTCTTGCTTATCAATAGAAGGCATAATGTTTAAGATTTTGTCCAACTTTAAAACTTGTATCCAATTTAAAAACAACTTAAATGCAGCTCTATGTCAAACCTGAATGACAATATGGTGCTCTATTGGTTACTGCTAATTTCCAATTTTTTCTGATTAGTATGTGTTATTAGGACCACTTAATTAACATTTTGACCATAGGTTTTACTGGTATAAGTGTTCTTATACTTGATGAATGCAATTCTTAGCAACTCTCTTTTGTTCGACAGAACTTTTTATGCGGTACAACAGAAAACAAGCCTGAAAAAGTTTGTGCTCTCTATGCTGCCTTTCTCATCCAATGCTTGGGACATTCTACATATTCTAAAGATCAACTTTCTTAAGTTGATTGCATATTTCTTCTTCTTTTAACAACGTATTCCTTGCATGCACCCATATGGTTTATTACAGTTTAATTTCCAGGTGTTTTTTCCTTTTCCATTAGTGTACATGATTTAAAGATTTTATGATTTCTCTAGGCTTGATTGCTGTGTCATTTTTTACAGGTTGGACTTGTGACTGCGTACGTACTCAAGGCCTTGTACTTTGGGAGGCAAGTACTTTCCACTCTCCCAGAAATAGTATTTTGTGTAGCTTATGAGTAGGACTGTTGGCATTCAACACTGCATCAGAATGCAGAATACACTTGCAGAGATCTGAATTCAAACTTTTTTACAGGCATTCAAGTATTCGTGAACTTTCTATAATGGTTTTGATGGCATACCTGTCTTACGCATTGGCTGAGGTAAACTCTACTTGGAAGTTCATTGTTTGGTTGATTAAATACGGAATTCATAGCTAAGCTGGTGTTCTTTTGCAGTTGTTAGAACTAAGTGGCATCCTCACTGTTTTCTTCTGTGGGATACTCATGTCACACTATGCATGGTATAATGTAACTGAAAGTTCAAAAATCACAACCAGGTCAATATTTCTGGAAATAGTGACTTCCTTTGTGCCTCAGGAGTGATCATCCGAATAATATAGTATCCCATCCTCTTATATGCAGGCATGTATTTGCGATGATGTCATTTATTGCTGAAACATTCATATTTCTTTATGTGGGCATGGACGCACTCGACATCGAGAAGTGGAATATGAATAAGATGAGGTAATTTCCTGGGTCTGTTACATATAGAGCATAACCCTTT
Source organism: Erythroxylum subrotundum (assembly GCA_027563845.1). Lineage (NCBI taxonomy): Eukaryota > Viridiplantae > Streptophyta > Magnoliopsida > Malpighiales > Erythroxylaceae > Erythroxylum > Erythroxylum subrotundum. Next base: position 33,614,141 of record JAOQMQ010000196.1, read on the forward strand.
CCTTTTCCAACCCAATCCCAGTTGGGTGAATATTAACACCTAAAATCTCTTGGTTTTTGGGGTTGAAATGTCAAACACTAAGTTATTTCCTCAATCTCAAGCTAGTTATTATTTACCAATGAATTGTTCAACATGGCAATATTTGGAAATAGGAGTCTGACTTGCATATTCCAATGTAGCTTTGGGAACATTCCCTAAGCTACTTGTTGGACAACTTTGGCTGAGTGACTATCCTGTTAAGCAATGAACCAGAGAAGTTAAAACTTCCTTTTGAACGCAGTTTCCAGACTTCCATGGGAATATATAGCCTATTGGTGTTCCTAATATTGATCGGAAGGGCTGCATTTGTTTTCCCGCTCTCTGCTGCTTCAAATTTGATGAATAAACAGAGAACAAGGCCGCTTACACTCAAACATCAAGTTAGTATCTCATGACGATCATGGTAGCCTTCCGTGCGTTATATGTGGCAACTGCATTTGTTTGTGGTTACTGGCCCTTGAATTTCTTAATTGTTTAGATAATAATATGGTGGGCTGGATTAATAAGGGGAGCCGTCTCTATTGCTTTGGCCTTTAAACAGGTGAGTTTTCCTGTCTGTAACATTGCTGCCACCAAGAACACAAGCAATTTTAGGATCCGCATTGATTTGTTTTCCTTTTCTGTTGTTCCTTGAAGTTTACATATTCTGGAGTCACATGGGATCCAGTCTATGCCACCATGATCACCAACACCATCATAGTCGTCCTATTCACTACCTTGGTATTAAATTTAATCTTCCAAATGTATTTCTTTCACTATTGCTGATGTTACTTTCTCTAGTTACTGTCAATTGAAGACAAGAACGATTAATTTTCTACATGTTCTCCTTAGACTCTTATATTGTAATAGCATTGATTCAACGACATGAAAATTTTTCCTTCCAACTTGATTGTAACCAGATGATAGTGATTATCATCCAGCATAAGGCTAAGGATTAGCGGCCTGTTGTGATCTTTGATTCTTGTTGTCTTCATTTTTTTGACTCAGGTTTTTGGTTTCCTGACAAAGCCGCTTGTAAGTTATCTGATGCCTTGCACTGTAAATGATAGAACCGATCATCAGGAACCAAAGTCCCCCAAAGAGGACGCCAGCCTCCCTCTGCTGTCCTTGCAAGAATCTATCGCATCCAATATTGAACTTGCAAAGAGTAGTTTGGCCATGTTTGTAGAAAGGCCTGCATACACCATACATTACTACTGGAGAAAATTTGACAACGCGTACATGAGACCTATATTCGGGGGCCCTCTCAGCAATCGGTCAGAATGCTAGACACACAGATGCGACAAAGAGGCGATGTTTCTTGGTTGAGACAGAAGTTCTGATACTAACAACGTCGTTCATAACGCAACAGAACACGGAGATTTAGTTTGCTGTAGTTTTTATTGAAAGATTAGTATCACCTAGAGTCTAGGACTTGCAATTTTGAAGGTGTAATGAGACTAATGTTAAATGTAAGGATGAGGATGATTTTGTTTGTTTAATGAGCTCTCTTCTTGCAGACTGCATATCTGTTATTTTAAGGACGCCAACAGGGTATGGACAGCGATGGCATGATATTTTCAATGAATGCAATGTTTGATTTCAGAGAATGGGAGAGCAGATATGAATTTGCAGAGAAAACTCAAAAAGTTTGGCCAAGACACAAAGTCATAGCATCACTTAGATTAATACAATCCTGCTAGAAAACGTGTAAGATCTTTGTTAAATTTTTAATTGGGCAGAGTGTAGAGTCCACTAACAAGAATTGGGTTTGGGTTAACCATTGTCCAAATAACTAGAACTAGTTGTTTGGATAGCTGACCTTTACCACTTATAAAGCCTTTAACATTTTCATGTCTAGGCAATATGAGACATTCTAACACTACCCCTCAAGTGCAACTGGGGCTGGACATTCAGTTGTCACTTGAAATATACGCAGTGGTAACCGGACCGGGCCGTTGGAACTGAACATCCAGACGGACAACCGAGAAATTAATAATCCGGACCAAACCTGTTCTGATACCATGTTAAATTTTTAATATGGGCTGAGGGTAAAGTCTACTAATAAGAATTGAGCTTGGGTCAACCATTGTCCAAATAACTAGAACTAGTTATTTGAATAATTGACCCTTACCACTTATAAGCCCGTTAACATTTTCATGTCTAGGCAATATGGGACATTCTAACGATCTTCAACCAGAGACCACAGAATTGTACGGCACACGTATGCTTGCTGTAAACCCCATATGCACAACAGCTGTAACTCAGACAACATAAATACATAGCGATTCACATTTGTCAACGACACAATTTTAAAGAAGAATCGATATGGCGGATCATATTCATACCTAAACATACTGAACTTTAAAGACTAATTTTATGGACGCATGTATTCTAGGTAAGTTTCAGTCTATTATATGAGATACAAAGAGAAAGAGAGAAACAAAGAGGACATTTCATTTATTTAAATATACAACATGCAAGACTAATAATGTGGCACTTACTCTGTCTCGTCTATACTGAAGATTTCCCATGCTTTGACTTATTTCACAAGGCAAGAGTGTGAGTCATGTGTAAAGCTATTATCATCCCATACCCCCTTATATAAAGGAACAAATAATAAGGGTTTGGTTCCACTTTTATTTTTCTGTTGTTGTTTTTAGTTTCTGTTTCTTGTTTTTAGTTTCTTTTTTTTCGAAAAAAATGAAAATATGTTTGGTTGAAATTTGCAATAAAAAAACTGAAAACAAAAACCTGTTTAGTCGAGATTTCTAATAAAAACTGAAAACAAAAATATGTTTAGTTTTTTTAATTATTATTATTATTATTATTATTACTACTATTATTAAGTTATTCTTCTTATTATTAATTATTATTATTATTATTTATTGTTAATAATAATAATAATAATAATTTTTATTATTTTTATTATTTTTATAAATTTTCTACTTACTATTTTTAATTTTATTATAAC
>JAOQMQ010000196.1:33633405-33651366 GCA_027563845.1 Erythroxylum subrotundum
TGTCAAAATGAGTAGGCTTGGCGTGTTAGACATCGAAATTTGGTGCCTAACATGCCTTATAAGACAAATAATGGTTGGCCAATCATACCTTTAATGTTTTGCCTATAAATAGACAGGAGATAAACAAAGAAAGTACATCCCATTAGTAGAGATGTGAGGTGAGAGAGAAAAGAAAGAAAAAGAAAGACAAAAATATTCTGTGTATTTTTGTTAATATAGTTTAAGACAAAAATATTCTGTGTATTTTTGTTAATATAGTTTTTCTTTGTAATTTTCCATTTTTTCAGTAATAAAATTTTTCTATTCTTGCTCATGATTTTTACCCTAATTTGAGAGTTTTCACGTAAAATCTATGTGTTAATTACAATTCCTTTAGTCCTATTCAGCTGCGAATCTGCTCTAATTCGGTCGATTTTTACAACACTTTTCATGTCAAGTTTGACTTTTATTTTTTTGTTCAAAGTTCAAATTTTCAGTAAATATGCTAGTTTCTGTTGGTAGAATTTTGTTGTGATTAGGTTTCTTTGAATTGGCTCAAGATTTGATCATTTTCTGGTAATTGAAATTAAGTGTTGTGTTTTGAATTAACAATGTGCTTTGTTGCATTCCTTGATAGTGGTTTTGAACAATTTTTTGTTTTATCAGATATTGATGTGATGTACATGCCAATGCGGAGCATAATTGGATGATAATGGCGGTTCAGGCACCTGATAAAACGGTTCTTGATGATTTTTATGATGATGTATATGCCCCCCTAGTTTTCAAAAGGAATAGTAGCACAAACTCTTAAACAAAACCAGGTGAATTCATAATCAACCATCATCCTCGTCCAACAATGCCAATGGTCAAAGCTCAAACAATCAGAAGTGGGAAACGACTGCTCCATCTTTGGGGGCATCACTGATGAAATCTCCTATGGTGAGCCCTAAAGGATTTACATCGCCAGTCAAGTCATCTACAATGACGTCACTGGAAACAAATCCTAAATTTTCAAGTTCTTTAGATAATCAGGCGAAGCAGTCATCTAAACAGATTGCAACTGCTGCTGTTAAGGATGAAGTTAAACAAGAGAATAGTTAACGGGATTTATGTTATATTTCAGTTTATTCTATTATATTTATTTATGTTATATTTCAATTTATTCATTCAAAAACTTTACTTTAAACATAGTCTTTAATTAAAAGAGAAGTATATGTAGGCTATTGTTGATGCTGTTAAGGAGAAGAACTTTCTCTGAACTTAGGACTTCTTACATATTTCTATGATGAGGAAAGATAGTGTTGAAAGCAATGAGATTTTTTATGCTTAGTGTGTATCTCTGCGACATATCCTGACAATAAGATATTCCTAATGTACATTTTGCTCTTGCAGGTTGGGAATTTCAGAGTTGAACCACCTGGGCTGTTTCGAGGCCGTGCAGAGCATCCAAAGGTAAGAGTTGCATTTTTCTAGTTAATTGATGATCTCTGTGTGATTGTTTGATTAAATAACCTCGTTCAAGTCCTAATTTATTATCGGTGATTACCACTACCAGATGGGAAAGCTGAAAAGACGGATCCATCCAAGTGACATTACAATAAACATTGGAAAGGACGCCCCTATTCCGGAATGCCCCATCCCTGGGGAGAGGTTTTGTTTCTATTTAATTTTTTCTGTATCTGGGGAATGGAGGGGGGGAGGAAAAGAAGGTGTTTTTATTTTAAGAAGGATGAGACTTATTAGAATTAACATAGCCACTAAAATTTATGTTTTGCAGGTGGAAAGAAATAAAGCATGATAACACTGTTACATGGTTAGCCTTTTGGAATGATCCAATCAATCCGAAAGAGTTCAAATATGTATTCTTCAAGGCCAGCAGTTCCTTGAAGGGGCAAAGTGACGAGGAGAAATATGAGAAAGCAAGAAAGCTAAAGGTAGTGTTCTAAATGCTTGTGGTTTTCGTGAGTTGAGATTTGGAGTTAGTAGCCTGCCGTTCAGTTGCTAAGTGTATTTAATTGCAGGACTACATACACAACATAAGAGCAGCTTTGATGATGACAAGTTGCAAGAGAAGTTGCTTCAACTTGGAAAGACAATGTAAATGAACACAACTTAACATATTCCTCGGATGAGGTCTGTTTTATTAGTAAGTGGTAGTTTTCAATTAAATGGGTTTTTTGAATATGTTGATGTTCTTCTTGAAGTCTTGATTAATAAATAATAGTTTGTTTGAATTTGAAAGAGGATATTTGATATGATTTGTTATATTCTTGTAATTAATTTGTTTACGTACTTGAGCATGATCATGATCATGATCATCCGCTTCAAACTCGGGAAAGTGAGTAAGATTTGAACTCAAGGTCTCTGAATCACATAATATCAAACAAAACAAGCCAAGCAGAATGAAACTGAAATTGTAATCACCCCCTCTCTTGCTGAAATAATCAAAATATCTTCTGCTTTAAACCCTCTTCGGTGCCGCACCCACCAGAACCAGGTTTGGCGGTGCCCATTTCCGACCGCTCCAAAGAGTAAGAAAACAAAAGTACGGCCTTTCGTAAACACCATCTTGTCACCGCCCCTGCCCTTTTACCGACCACCGTCACATGACATCACTACTCCTCCTAGATCCTTACTCTAAAACCCCGTTACTCATCAACCCTTGTCTACATCGTTGCTCTGTGAAACGTAAAACCCCATTGCCATTTTGCGTTCACAGCACGATACGCAATCCAACTTTATTATCTCTATGCAACTCAAGTCAAGCTCATTCTTTGCTTTTTCAGCAGCTGCAAAGACCAAAGCTTTCAGTTGCCATTTCTCCGATTAACTACGCTCTCACAAACTTAAACCCACTTTAAACCATAAAGCTTGTCCTTTGGCCTTCAATATCGCTACGGAGAGCGGTGCTATCGATATTGCTTTTCTTTAATAGTATTTTTTTTTAAACTTCAATTCTCTTTTCTCTGTTTTCACTGCAAATTTTGTTTTCTTTCACTATTTAAAGTTGTGAAGAGAATCAAGCCACGGGCCAGCCAACTGGGGAAGGAATTATATAAGGACATTCAGCTTTCAGGAGCAGCATCGGTATAGTTACTGACATTTTCCAAATTTTCTGCTTTTTGTGAATCGTTTGTTGCGGTGGTGGGTGGAGTTGCTTGAAATGAACTAGGTATCAGATTGATAACGACTAGTTGTTGCTTTTGAAAATGTTGCCTAAGATGCGCAATGCTGTGAATTGAGGACTTGCTTGATCATGTGGTAACATATATACCCCTCCAAAACCAAACAGTTTGGGAGGGAAGATGGCGACGCTTCAACTTCAGTTAGTGCAGAACACTTTACTTCAGTGTAAACCAAGTTACTCTCAAATAAGACCAAGTTACTCTCAAATAAGCAGACGAAGGAGTGTTTGGAAAGAGCACCATCGGAATTCTGGAAGAGTTAGCTGCTCCTTCATGCCCGTGGAGTCTGCCAGGATAAAGGTGGTGGGCGTTGGTGGCGGCGGAAACAATGCTGTTAATCGCATGATTGGAAGTGGTTTACAGGTAAATATATTGTTAAGGTTATAGAGTTTCCATCTTTCCTTATTAGTTTTGACGTGGTTTGGTTAAAATAAGGCAAACTTGAGCAGTCTGGGATGTGATATAATTACGTAATTGAGTGATTTTGTCCTTTTGTTTTTTTTCTTTTAGACTGGCATTTTCACATATGTAGTCAGATAAATGATAAACAACTCCTCTTGTGAGTCTCGCTGAAATACGAAATTTAGAGAAGTTTAATAGTACACAGCCTTATCCCTAAAAAGACCATTTCTGATATATAGTTTGATCATTGATGTGCATGGAAAATAAACCCACATTTTCAAATTTTCAAAAATTTTCCCTCATGATGATCTTTTAACACTCTATCTTAGCAAGCAATCAGGTATACTTCAGTTGTTCTACTAAGAAAAGTTAGCCATCTTTTGTATCTTTCCAGTATGTTCAATATGGTCTAACAAACATCAATATTTCAGTTTTCCTTTTTAATGGTTTCAATGGTTGGCTCATGGTACGTTAAAAGTGGGGATCTGTATGTACTTCGGCATGTTCTTTTCTCCTACTTTCTTCAACTTGGTGAAAATTGAATTGGCTAGTCTATCTAAAAAATGGTAAGATGGTTAGGACGTAGGAGTACAAAGCAATGATCAACCATTGCTCTAGAAAACTAAAAATTATCAGTAATTTTATACTTTTCATATATCACTCCGATAAGGAAAAGTCTGCAATCAAAGTATTATAAGAACTTTAATTTCAATAGCTTGCCTAATGTGTCTCTAAGGAAGTGTTGTAGTCATGATAAGATGGGACTATTGTGTACTTATGTATGTACATGAAGTCTTGGTGTTGAGTGGCTTCGGCATATTAACTGATTGTAATGTCTGCTTGATGGACCAGGCTGTTGATTTCTTTGCCGTAAATACTGATTCTCAAGCACTATTGCAGTCTGCTGCAGAAAATCCAATTCAGATTGGAGAGGTTTTGACTCGTGGACTAGGTCTGGCAATTGAATTTTCATCCAGTGGAATCCCTGATTCAATTTTTAGACTCTTCTACCTTAAAAAACTTTTGGTGAGAACTTTGCCGTGTCTATTTGATTTGGTTTCTTGTAAGAGTTAAAGAGGTGTGCAGGTACCGGGGGAAACCCACTTCTTGGAGAGCAAGCTGCTGAGGAATCAAAAGAAGCAATTGCAAATGCTCTTAAGGGCTCAGATCTTGTGTTCGTCACAGCTGGCATGGGTGGGGGCACGGGATCTGGTGCTGCACCAGTCGTTGCTCAGATATCAAAGGAGGCAGGATATTTGACTATTGGTGTTGTTACCTATCCTTTCAGCTTTGAAGGACGTAAAAGATCCATGCAAGCAAGTGCCTCTTTTTCATTTCATCTGTTTAAGTGGTTTACTTTTATGAATTGCCAAGAGGAAAAGCCTCCAGTTTGTCATTTTCTTTCTATATTTTAATGATTACATCTATGGTCATAATAATTATATCTTGACCAAATTTTATCTGTATCTTTGCAGGCCCTTGAAGCCATTGAAAAATTACAGAAAAATGTGGATACACTAATTGTGATACCGAATGATCGCTTGCTTGATATTGCTAATGAGCAAACACCACTTCAGGATGCCTTTGTTCTGGCAGATGATGTTCTTCGCCAAGGAGTGCAAGGAATTTCAGATATCATAACAGTGAGTATTTTGTGAAAAAGATAAGCTATATCTCCATATTTTAGCTCTTGTCCATTTGTTTTTTTTCGGAGTTACGACTTCAGTTGCCATTTTTAAGCCTGATTTTGCTATCAAACTCCTGTAATATACACTAAAGCACCTTAACAATTTGTGAAAGTAAGCAGGAGGCTCAGTTAAATGGAATTTTCTGTGATTTGGCCACACTGATCATTATAATAGTTTTGCAAGTTTTATCTTACTATGATTTTGGATAAATCGATGTCATTTCTACTAAACTCTGGATTCTGCAATATCTCACTTTTATCTTTTTAGTATCCAAACAGCAAACAGCATCTAGATTCAAACTCTGTCTACATATGGTGACTTCCTGGTTTTGCAGATACCTGGTCTAGTTAATGTGGATTTTGCAGATGTAAAGGCAGTGATGAAAGAATCTGGCACGGCAATGCTTGGAGTTGGGGTTTCGTCTGGAAAAAATAGAGCTGAAGAGGCTGCAGAACAAGCTACTTTGGCACCCTTGATTGGATCATCTATCCAGTCAGCAACTGGAGTAGTTTATAATATTACTGGAGGAAAAGACATAACATTGCAAGAAGTGAATAGAGTGTCCCAGGTACTTTATCGCCTTACTTTCCATAGAAACATTGAGAATTACAAATGTTCAAACTAGGCAAGCATAGGTCAATTAACACCCTTTTGAGAACGGGGTTTCTGAGTTTGTTAGTTCTCCTTACCCTGGTTCATATTGCTGGAATCATACCTTTTTGTTTTGAATTTACAAATATCAATGATTTCTTACCTTAGGTAAGGAGGAATACTAATTTGGCCAGGACTTCTTGATTAAATCTGTTAATTAGCTAAAAGAAGGGATTTTCATGGCTATGGATGTTAGGCTTGAGTTGTACCGTTTAGTTCTCACCTCTGATTCATGGCATTGACACTTCGCTCTTAGTTCCACATATGGTCCTTTCTCGGTCATGCCTTCATTTAAATGATTCAGTGTACGGCCATAACCAATCTAATGTAAATAAGGGTTGCAAATCTTCATGGACCTGCCACTTGCATTATTTGAAGCCACAGAAGTGTTATAAATTGTACTACTGTAGGATTATATTCATTTCTTACAATCTGATGGCTTGCCATCTGCATTTTTCAGGTGGTAACAAGTTTGGCTGATCCATCAGCAAACATAATATTCGGGGCTGTCGTGGATGATCGTTATAATGGAGAGATTCATGTGACCATTATTGCAACTGGATTCTCTCAGTCTTTTCAAAAGACTCTTCTGACAGACCCCAAAGCTGCAAAACTGCTAGATAGAATGGTGGGGGCTCAAGAAGGCAAAGGATTTCCTACCCCACTTAGAACTGCAACCTCACCTTCAACTGTTCCTTCAAGACCATCTCCACGAAAGCTTTTCTTTTAGTTTTTTTTTTTAAAGCCCTCCTGGAAGTATAGTCTGATAGTTTACGTTGAAAAGGTCCAACGTTGTCACCTTTCTTTCGCTTTAATGCCAATGTAACCGTTGTTACTTATGTTGGAGAACAACATTCATTTGTTTAATTTTGGTGATCAAGCAAGAATGTTCATAACTTATCAAATCTTCTGTATTTTAGGTACCCAAATGAGTTTTGTCTTTCGTTGTTAGTCTCCCTTTGTTTTTTTACCATCTTCTCTTAAAGTTTTACTTACTATCCTTTGTTTCATAAAATAAAATCTATTAATATGTTCGTACTTATCACAAAGATAACATTACATATTATACGAGTGATGATGATGCATAAATGTTTTACTTATCTTATATGTGTAAGCATAATGAAAAATTTTAGTTTGAACATTAAATGTGTTGAATAGTTTTTTAGTGAAATGAGCTACCATGACTATATGTATGATACCAACTTTAAATAAATACTTGATGTATGCTTCTTTAAGGTCTAAAGGATTATGAATGAGTTTGCATGTTATTACAGAAATTATGTCTATTCTTTGAATTACTCATACAGGATGTGGCATATGCATACAAATGCTTAGATATGGATGCTCTATACTCATTTTGCTGTGCAAATATTTTCTATTAGAATTCTTTTGAGCTTCTAAAATGTTTTTTTTTTTAACTTTTCTTTATAAACTTGGACAATGAGTTATTAAGGGCATTAACCTCCTTTTCAATATTTCATTCTTATGTTTTAATGCATCCAAGTCGTAATTGTCATCAATAATCACATTTTTTGATTATTTAATACTATGCAATTTACGATTTATATTTTTATTATCATTCATACATGTTTCCAACTGATTTTGAACTTCCTTGAATTTGGAAAATAATTTCTTATTTTTCTTACATATGATTTCGAAACTTTTTGATTAGATCATTATATGTTAAATCACTATCATCACTATTACATGATTGGAGTTGGATATTACCTCATCATCGTTTATAGTGGTAAAGCACTGGTGAGCTATCTCTCCTAATTTCTCATTTTTATACTTGTGTCATCTCAAATTGAGGCTTTAAGTGTTGTCTTCTTATATTTGTGCTTCTTTTCTTTCTTATTGCTTCTTTCATACTTGTCATCATCTTTGAGTAGAGGGGCATTGTGATTTTATGCAATCGGATTTTTTACATTTAAAACAAATCATGTTAGAGAATTTATGTTTTAAATTACCTTTATCTTCCATAAAATCCTTTCTTTTAGAAAATTTTTCCTTCAAGAGCTTCTTGAATTATCTAGTGATTAAGTCAATGTCTTCTTCGTCACTTTCACTAATTGAAATCTTTTCCTCTTCGCTCGATTATTCCTTTGATACTTTAAATGCTAGGTTCTTTTTCTTTGAAAGTGTCATTTTTTCTTGTGTCTCTTAAATCTCATTTCGTATGTCAAGAGAGATCTTATAAGTTCCGCCAATGGTAGTATTGTTAGATCTTTAACTTCTTGTATAATCATCACTTTTGCTTCTTACATCTTTGGAAGTACATTAAGCAATTTTCTTACTATTTCAAAATTAGTGTAGGTCTTTTCAAAACATATAAGTTTATTAATGATATTAATTAACCTAGTGTACATATTAGATATAATTTCATTATGCTTCATTTGAAACCATGTTAATGTGTTAATATACCAACTTTGCTTTCCTTTACTTGATTTGTTCCCTCTTATGTAATTTCTAATGTATGCTAATTGTCATAAAGTCGATTCACACATAAAGACCCTATTTAATTCATTTCTTCATAATGTACAAAATAAGATGTGTATGACTTTACTATTTAACGAAATTAATCTCTTATCTTGAGGTTCTCATTTTTCCTTTAGTTTAGGGATATTTTTGTTATCTACGTTCGTAGGTATAAAGGGACTATTTAAAACCGTTATTCATAAGTTTGCCATTTTGGCCATTAAAAAGAATATGATCCTAGTTTTCTAATAGAGGTAATCATTCTTATCAAAGAAAAATGTTCTAGTAATGTTTTATCCCTCTTGGTTGAATGATGATGATAATGATGCTCCAACATATGCTATTATAATCTTTGTTATAGAATTTCATTAGAAATGTTAGCCTAATGAATCCACTTTGATACCACTTGTTAGCCCGTAATGGAATCCAAGAAGAGCTTAACTAGGTGTCTATAAAATTCCATAATTTTTCTAACCATTTTACTCAATTAGAAATAATCAATATAAATAATGATGAGGAAATCAATTAGCATAAGTCAATTAAACAATAATTTAAACAAAATACAAAAAAAGAATATAAACCAATTTATAATAGTTCTGTAAACAATCCATACCTACGTCCACTCCTAAGACTCTTCTTGTAATTTTACTATAATTCTTCTTTCAAAAAGAAGAATAACCTTTGTACAATCTTTTTGGGTAAATAAGAACCCGTTTACAATCTTCTTCTAAAATGAAGAGGAACTATAATCTCACATGGATCAAGTCCATTGAATGCACAAATTCATTACCTATTAAAAGACTAGTCAATTATCAGGCATATTGGTTAACAAATTCTTGATACACCAAATTTAATAATGCAAACCTATATTGGTGGACCACTGACTCATATATATCAACCAACCCCTTAAAAATATATTATTAACAACTTTAAATGCTCAAACTTATTTTGTCTAATGCAATTATGATTTAAATGCTTACCAAAATATTCTCTAAAGAGTGTTTAAAAAATCAAGAGGTTTTTCTCTTAAAAACAAAAGCTTTAATACCTCTTAGTGAATGAAAAGGCTCGTGCAAAGAAGCAAGATGAAAAGTTTATGAATGGTGAGCTTTTAAGATTATCAAATTAGCGAAGTGAAATTATAATTAATAATACAAGATATAAATGACCTTGATGAGTCTTGATCTTCTTTTATTCTCAGTTTGGTATTCATTTTAACTATTGAAAACTTTAGTTCTCTTTGTCAACTTTATAAACTGTCTTCTTGAATTTATAAATTCATTTTGTTCTTATATTGCATTTCATCAAAATAATAAATTCATTAGTAGGAATTATGTTTTGTTCCCATCAAAATATTGATCTGAACCTCCCTTATTTCAATATATTAGATTAAGGTTGTGCGTCGTGCTACTACTAAGTTAGCAACTTCAAGTACTTTAAAATTTTGTGACATATAAATACTTTTCAAGTCAAATTATCAAAGGGTGTGAAAAAAAATGTTTATATTATTATTTTAGATAACGAATTTAGATTGGTTATTTGATTATTATGAAGATTGTAACTCCATTATAAGGTTGTTAAGGATTGTTGACTCATGTAAAAAACTGTATTTAGGGTATATATATGATGGCATGTGTAGAGTTCATAAAATAATTATGAATATTTTTAAACAAAAGTAGAAATTGTAGAAGCATTATATAGATATTATTAATCAACAATAGGTTAAGCAACTTACTCAAAACATCCACTTAGCATCTTACTCAAAAGATCCACTTAGCATCTTACTTTCTTAATCCTTATTACATATATATTAAAGATGTATGTACAACTATTGATATTATGGGCAGTTTTTTGATGTAATTGAATGCAAAAGTATTTTCTTTAATAAGAGCAATCAAACAATACAAATGAAATTAAATTGTAATATGAGAGTTAAAGGGAGTTTGCTAGATAGTTACAAAGAGAGAACTTATAATTAAAAAAAATGCAACTTCGTAAGTTTTCGTACTTTTTAATTTCATCTATTACTTATTAATACTATTTTATTTTCAAAATTATTAATTTAAAATATAAATGAGTGGTGGAGATTATTTGAAGAAAGTGTTCTAAAATTGAGAAAACTTGTTAAATTACCCAATCAAATGACTTCTTTATTAGGTTATGAATGCAATCGGAGCGTTTCTAAATTTATTATTATGAAAAAAAGAAATTGTATGGAATATCAAATATTCAACGACCTAATTTACATTATTTGTAATTTAAGGATGAATAATAGGTATTTTGTTGATCGGATTTTATTTTTCAGTTATTATAATTTTTATTATTGATTTTATAATTTTTGAAGTACGTATTGAGGGTGCTTAGTAAGAAGATAATATAAGTTTTAATTGATATTGATTGTATTAACTACACTAATTTTTGGATTGAATAAAAAGAACTATGGTTTGATCTTCATTATAGTGATTTGAAAAGACAATTTATAGAAAAACGTATTTGTCATTTGCAAATAGTCACTTAATATCTTATTTTATACATATTTATAAATTAAAAGTATAATGTACTATGATAGAAAACAATTTCAGACATTCTTGATTTATAATTTATTTAATTGTAATAAAAAATGTTGATGCAAATACTTTGAATGAAGCATGATTTATAAGTCTTTAAATAGTATTAGAGAAATTTTTTTGACAATGATAAAACACACATTTCTTGAATAACATAATTTTAATTTTTTACTATAATTTAAATTTTATGATTAATTAAATTTTCGTTTAAATTATTAAAATTATTATTAATTGATTATACATTAATAAGTATTGGTGTATTCTTTTTATTTTATTAAAGTGTTTAATTTTTATATTATATTTTTTATTATTTTCATCATTTTACTTTTTTACTGCCAATTTTAGAATGATCTAATGCTGATCTTCTTTTCAATTTGATATTCAATTGGATTTTTAAAACATTGGTTATTTACACTAAAATATGTTAGTTATTTTTTGAAAGTAGTAAGAAGTGTCATATTTTTTAATTCTTCTACAATTGTAAATTTATAATGATGGGAGGCTGGGTTTTTCTACAAACAAATCAAAGTCTTCTTGTAGAGATCTTTGGATTCCCTCTAAACGTAAGGACTCCATGTTGTATTCTAACAAAAAAAGATGGAAAAGAAAGAAAAACTTCCAAGACATCCTGCTAGAATATGTGGCTGAGTTGAGTATCCTGCAAGAACATGTGGCCGAGTTGAGTATGGCCTGTGACTCCAGCAGTTTCGACAGCAACATCACAATAATTGACTTAACTTTGCCATGATAAGCTTCTGAATCGTATGAGCAATTACTCGGTACATACCTGATACATCACAATAATTGACTTAACTTTGCCAAGATAAGCTTCTGAATCGTATGAGCAATTACTCGGAACATGCCTGATACATCACAATAATTGACTTAACTTTGCCATGATAAGCTTCTGAATCGTATGAGCAATTACTCGGAACATACCTGAATGAACCCGATATTGAACAATTGAACCATGTGCTGGTTCTTCATAACAGGCTTTTATAAAGTTGTTAGGACAGCAAAACTTTTATTAGTGATAACTATTTTTAACATAATTCAGCCTGTATCAGACATTGGAATTGGACTAATTCTCTTTCCTAAGAAAAAATTTGAACCTTGAAAGATAAATTACACATGCATTCTAGACAACTTTCATGGCTGCTAACAAATTACAAGAAAATTGACAACTCAGGTTTAGGAGTAAATGACAGCATGCTTTCACCAAAAAGTTCAAACATAGATGCCAGCAGGCTTCCAGTATCCGTGTCCTCTTTCCAAGCCTGAGCAAGGACGTTTGATGTCTTCGATGCCTCACCACCAGCCTCCCTTCCGACAATATTCTCATTAGATAATGGCCGGGCTGACATAGCCATGCTAGAAACGCCAACAGCTGTTGCAAAGCCACCCCCTTGAATGGAGTTCATTGCTATACCCCGCATCGGCATTGCACCTTCTGTTGCTATTTTCTTAAGTGGCTGTTGTGACAATAAATTGTCCATGCTTGCTTTGCGTTTGTCTTCATTATAAAGAAGCAGGAATCATTCGCAGAAAAAGATAAAGTAAATAAAAGGGTTATGGATAAAGAGAAACATAAATTAACGTGCTCCTAGACTGATAAATAACCCAACAACCGGTCCACTAGGAAGAAAATAATATAAGGTATGACCTCAAAGTTGTCGTAACAATTCCTAGTTATATGCACAGAAGGTATAACGATGTTAGATCTCTAGAACTATCTACATGCCCCTAAATCAATTTATCCTCCAAAATTGTAGTTTTGATCATCATAATTTTTATCATTAAAACATTTGATAAAGCTATTCACTTACTGTTCATTTTCACCTTTCAAATTTCTGATCAATTACCAAGAAAAATTATTCTTCAACAGGCTCAGTACTTGTACTCCTAAGCATACTTGACATCAACACTACAGCAAACAAAACATGCCAGAACCAACTACTGTATGCGCATAGAGGACAAGAGATGGAAGAATTACTTGGCATGGAAATTGCAATTCTTCCATTGTACTTGGAGATGGAACGTGAGATGGAACGTGACGGTGTTAGCAAATGAGGTACAGCTTTCAGTCGATCGTACAAACATAAACCAGCAGCATGCTACAGATTTTACAGGTGGGTTAGCAACAAATTTCACTATCCTATCAATATTGTCACACATGAAATGATAAAGAGCATCAAACATCGCACTCACCATCAAGACACCATAAACACGGCAAGCTTCATACCTCTTTATTTCATTTTTTTGCTTCTCAAGAAGCATTTCTGGTTCAAGGAGAAGCAAATAAGGCTCTAAATTTGGTAGAATAAGAAGACGTACCTATTAAAAGTCGAGAAGTAATTAAAATTTCTCAAAATGAGATGTATGGAAAGAGGTGTTTCAAATATTGGATAGACAACATCAGGGACCACAATTACAACTAAATGATCTTCAATATAATACAATAACAAGACAAGCCTTCAACCCATTTTGATATAATCTAGATGGCATCTCAGACAGCAATCCTACCTTTCAACATTATTTCATAGTGAACCTTTTGAAAACTTAAAAGTGAGGTTAAAAGCACAAGAACCTTGTCATTACCCCAAGAAAAAACTGAATTGAATGAGACACCAAAATTATACATAAGGTCATATAATAGTAAAACAATATAAGCCAAAGAGAGTTACTTAAATTTTAGTCGAATGAGAGTTACTTGTTTTGCTTTTTATTAGAAGAACAACAATTCAGTGAAAGTCCTGCTAATACGCAAGGTCTAGAGAGGTCCAAAAATACGCAGTCTTATCCCTAAGTAGTGTAGAAACAATTTCCGATACCTGTTTTACTTTTTCCTTAAGCTTGCAATTTCAAATAGTACACAAGAAAGACTTCTGTTGGGAAACAATTTCAAAATAGCTAACAAGAGCCAAGCATATCTAATATTAAACAATAACTCTTTGCAGAAGAAAAAAGAAAAAAAAAAGCAAATTTATTTTGCCGGCAAAAGCATTGTAAAAGAAATGAAGACCCCGGCAAAAGCATTGTGAAAGAAATGAAGTACCACGCTGGGTCCTAGGGCTGCCAACCCTTGTATAGCACCATAATGTTGAGGCAATGATTTTGTTGTGTCCAAGAATGCATGTAGTAGCGTCCTTGTCACACGAGACTGCAGATTGTGATAAACATGCCCAAATCTACAAAATTTTAAATGATAAGGTTCATACACAGCATCTATTACAACAAAGGTTGAATTGGTTAAGAATCTCTCTGACACAACTTGCATGTGAAAAATTATAACAAGTTCATTCAGAGTGAGTAGAGAAATATCCAGCATTTGATGTGTACTGCATTATCCAAGCGTACAAGCAGAGGAATAAGTTTGATGCAAGCTTCACCAAACCAGAACTCAGATGATTTTACCATGAGAAGATAATGAACTTGAATGTAATGCATACTAACAAAAGAGAAGCAAAGAACTAACCTTTTGCATATTGAAGAGATCAGGTTTGCTGTGAAATCTCTAAGCTCCCAGTGGTTGTCAGAAATTTTATTTCCCAACCTTTTAGCTACTAGACAGGTAAGAATTGATGGCATCAATTGATGTAACTGCACAAAGACAAAGGTAAGTTAAGCATTTAAAAATTATTCCTGAACAAATATACCAGTTAGTTTGACTCTTAACTACAAGAAGAGCTGAAACTGCATTATCGTCAGGATACTACCAAAAAAGTCGATAAATCTTTCTACATCTTTTCATGCAGTCCTATACCTTTTTTCTGTTTCAATTGAGTCATAAACCTAAAACAATGAAACCAACATTAGTTAAACAGAATATAAGGCTTATTACTAGTTTGATAATTTTTAAATAGACTTGAGATTAGTTCTTATGTTTGGAATAATATACTCTGCGAGATGTGCATGGAATTGATTTACAAAATTTATATTTATTCCTTTTAATTTATTTGAAAGGATTTTCAACATAACAAAAAGGTCACAAAGTTTTAATTATATTCACTTTTTCCAATAAATAAGATAAGGAATTACAAATAACTTGCCTAAGATACTAATATGAGGATTTTTTAAGCATTAATTTAAAGATTTTATGAACTTCCTAAAAAATTAATTTAGCATTAACAAGTAAAAGAAGATGAAGATATTTGAAATTATGTTAAGATATTCAAATTACTTATAGTCTAGGAATCTTAGGGATTTCAAACATATAACTGAACAAGACTATATGTTTCGGAGTAAGGACTTAGAAAGTCATAGAACTTTTTCTATTTTAGTCATGCAACTTTTATTTAGTCTAATTCAATCCTAAACTTATGACCTATCAAACTTGTATGAAATTTTAGTAAAATGTTAATGTACCTGATGAAATCTGATGTTCAGGATTTGTTTAGTATGTTTTTAATAGGTTTAGAATCTAATAGAAAAAATAAAAAGTACAAGACTAAAGCAAAATGTTTTGCAGATATTTAAATTTCTAAGAACTTATCCCTTATGGTTAAGCATATAGATATTGCACATCAGAAAAATCAACAGTAAGTGTATATGCCTCCTTAACCTATGAAAGATTAACAGGTGGATTCAACATGCCAATCAGATACTTACATAAGGCTCTATATGTATGTGTGGATTTTGAAGAAGGCTTCGGGCAACACGCATCAAAGCAAACAAGAGCGAAATCTTATTCAAATTTCTCGTAACCTGAAATCAGTGTGTAGAAACATAAATGAAACAGTTGAAAGTTACAAAAAAAAAAGAAACAATGTTGCACCATATATGACGCGACACCCCCACCTCATCAGCAATGAAATATGTAAAGTAAGGAACTAAAGGATGGATTCCAGAGTCTGTTGTCAAGCTCATTAATGCTCGTTTGAAAACGATAGAATCAGACTTCCTCACAGTTAGGTCAGTAATCTTGTCAAAATAAAGCTGTACAACAAAACCACAAAGATTCTTTTAATCTATCAAACTTCCAATGGAAAAATTTTAAGAAGCACACAGACAAAGCAAAGCAGCTTCACCTGAAGTTCCCTAGATAATACATGCTTTACAGGTGATTTAATGTCAACCGGAAAACCATCTTCCTTGTATTCAGATCTTTTACCATCGACAGAAGCTGATATTGCTGCAATTATAGCAGAAAACAGAAATTCATATGAAGAAACAGAAAATCAAGTAACATAAAAACAACTTTCTCACGTTCAGATTTTACCCTCTACCATTGACAATAAGCTTCAAAAAGACTACCTTCAACTGGAGCATTCTCAGGAATGGCAGGTTGAACTCCTTCAATCGCTAGCCAATGTGCAGTTACCGACGTATCAAGAGGCACTCTAGGCAAAGGTGTTTCAATTACCTACACAAATCAAAACAATGCAAATCTTATGACCCCCATGGCCTCTTCCACAATATCCGAATCATTTCTTTCTTACATCCTTAAACTCAACATCCTTATCATCAATGTAGTAGAGATCCTTATGTCCAGCAGCTCTCTTGAACCGCAATGAATCCCCCGAAGCAAACCCATATATTGGCTGCACCAAGAAAGGGAAAAAAAAAAAAAAAAGGCATCAACAATACCATTAAATAAAATTAATGAAAATTTCAAAACAAGCCAACACACACAAAAAGCTAGAGAGAGAGAGAGATTAAAAGCTAGACCTCCACGTTTCTTAAACTAACAGCACTATCCACATCATCTGTGGTTAACGTAGTCCTTCTTGAATGACGCATGCACTTAATCGCCTCCTATAAATGGAAATAATTATCAGAAACAGAAAAAGAAAATGTTAGTCAATTAAGTAACCAAGCACTGAACTTTAAACAAAGCTAAAGAAAACAGACCTGCATGATCTCTCGAACACGGTACTCGACGTCGGGGGCGAGGGCGAGGGCGACATCGGATGGCAAATTTGTAATTCCGACAGTCTGAGCAATCACCTCAATTGCTTCCTTAGGGATCACACTCATTATTCTTATTCAAGTTGACGCCTTTTTCATTAGGCTCCCACAATTAAATTGAAAATTTATTCTGTAAAATTATAATGCGGCGTTTGTGATTCGAAGAAATATGAGAAATTGATTGAATTGAAGCCTTCGAAAAGAGAGGGAAAATCAGAACCTGAAATCCTAGGGTTACATGAATTGGGGAGAGAGAAGAAACGATCTACTATAGGTAGGTTGAGAATGGGTCGAATTGGGTCGTTCCCAGCTAAATTTAGGCTGATTCCGATCAGGTCAAACTGGGCCTCTCAAAACGTGGTCCAAAATCTCAAATTTTAAGACTTGATTCAGACTTCATTTTGGATTCGCGGAAATTAAACTTTTCTGTCAAGCTTATATATAAGAATTTTATGTTTTATAATAAAGTCTAGAATTTATTTATAACGCCACTTTAGCAAAATTTCAACACTCTTATTTTTTTGAAACTAAAGAACAAGCAATGGCTACTCTTTGGATATACATTAGTTAAATCTTTGGATTGATACAATAGCCTGCAAATCACGTCAACCGGATACTCCGCACTAGGTAAGCCCTGTACGATAGACTCAATGAAGAAAACATGAGTAGGAGGAATCGAACATAGGACCTTTTTGTCCCACACCTCTCCACTCCACTAACTCGACTACTCCTAGGGGCCAAAAATTTCAACACGTTATACAATTTACTCAAATGCTTTATATTAATAAAATATTCAAATTAATAAAATTAATTATTTATTTTTTTATTATTTTTAAATCTTATAAATTAAAGTCAATTATTTGACATAAAATATTTATTTATACCCTTCATATGATGTACATTCACGTAATTAATTCAAAATTTTTAAAAGTACATTCAAATATCATTTACAATAAAATAAATTAGCTATTGAATGTAATATATATTTATTAATATTATTAAACATAATTAATAAAATCTTCAAAAAGTAAATTTTTAAATTTTATTTATTTATTTATTTTAGAATTTTTTAAAATGCTATAAATTAAATTAAATTATTTGATG
>JAOQMQ010000196.1:33663394-33676448 GCA_027563845.1 Erythroxylum subrotundum
GTTAAGTGACCGTTTCACCACAATAGCTTAAGCTGTTGTGTGAGGCCAACTTAATTGGTTTTATATATTCTCTAACATAAGCATCTCAAATACATCACATCTTGATTTCGAATGATCTTTTATAACTTAAAATATTGAACATTTACAATATCTTGATTTATCTTTCTGGGGTGGAAATGCTAACATCTTGATGTATCTTAAACACTCATTATGAGTTTTTTCTTCTATGTAGATTTGTGGAGATATCCATGGACAATTTTATGACATGAAAGAACTTTTTAAAGTTGGAGGGGATTGCCCGAAGACTAATTACTTATTTCTTGGAGATTTTGTTGATCGGGGATTTTACTCTGTTGAGACATTTTTGCTTCTGCTAGCTCTTAAGGTAAATTCTTTTTGCATGTTATATTGAGCTCTCCCATTGATTTTTGGAATATTTGGCCTGCCCCACCTTTAGCAAGGCTCCATTCTGTATACTATTTGAAGAGAATGCTTGCTGAACCTTTAGGTGTAAGTTTGAAGTTAAACCATGATTCTTAAAAGTTCATCATTCAAACGCTATTTTATGGCTTCCAATTATGCATGTTAAGGTTTTAAAGTGATTTTTATGATCATTAAAGTCTTCACTCTGGTGTTGAAAGGTTAGTATGAATATCCAAAATATCTTTTGTAGGAAATGATTCAATCCTATTGAAAGGTGTATATATAACTAATTTGAGTTGGTAATACTTGATGTTTATTTTTGTGCTTCTGTTCAGTGCATCATTTTTCACTTATGGTGACATCTCATCCTCTTTAAATTTATGTAAATTTGGATTTCTTAGGTTAGATATCCAGATAGGATAACACTCATTAGAGGGAATCATGAGAGCCGCCAGATTACTCAGGTAAATGTATTTTCTAGTATTAGATTTCAACTTCTTTCTTTGTGGCAAACTCAGTAGTCTTTCTCTGTTCTACTCAGGTATATGGATTCTATGATGAGTGCCTACGGAAATATGGATCTGTAAATGTATGGAGATATTGCACTGACATCTTTGATTACTTAAGGTATGAATATCGCTATTTAGAGGCAATGCAAGTCATCTCTATCCATGAAATGTCGAATAATGGAAAAGCTGTGAAAGTGAAAGCTAAGTTCGTAGGAATGGTTGATATAATGTTCAATGGATAATTTCCTATTTGCTGTTTAATTCATCTTGTGGATCATCAAATACAATTAATGCCTTTGGATGCTTATGATTATCCAATCAAATTGCTACTTAGAGAGTTGACTTTCTGGTGTTGGTGAAATTTATTTATACAAGCTTCCTTCTTCTGTGTTCATATGTGTTACCTGTTATTACTGTGGCACTTCTTATCATGACACCCTATCTTATTGCAGTTGTTTGGTTAATCTCCTGGCATAATAAACTTATTATTCAACTTACTAGCACCAAACTTTTCAAATTTTAACATTACTCTAATTGAGGTGATTTCTCTCAAGCAGATTTGTTCTTGTATAGGGTACCAGAAAATTGATGATATTAACCCAGAATACAATGCTATATGCTTGGCTTTTGCTATATTATTGCCCAGTAATCTAACCCTGGTTAGGGTGATAATTATGATCATTTTTTTTAAAAAAAAAACTGAATTGCTTACAATGGACCTTTTCTAAAAATAATTTTGACAGTTTGTCAGCTCTGATCGAGAACAAAATTTTTAGTGTTCATGGTGGTCTCTCTCCTGCTATTATAACATTGGATCAGGTAAATGAATCAAACCTGATAACGTGCTTTTAATTATTTGAAGTTCTATGCAAGGAGCTACTACTAATACTTGTTTTCAGATTCGAACAATTGATAGGAAGCAAGAAGTTCCTCATGATGGTGCTATGTGTGACCTCCTTTGGTCAGATCCTGAAGATATTGAAGGTTGGGGTATGAGTCCACGTGGTGCTGGTTATGTTTTTGGTGGCAGTATTGTGACTTCATTTAATCATTCAAACAACATTGACTACATATGCCGTGCTCATCAGTTGGTAATGGAAGGGTACAAATGGATGTTCAACAACCAGATAGTTACTGTATGGTCGGCTCCAAACTATTGTTACAGGTACCTTGGCGACTTAAATTCTTAGTTCTGTTGCAGGTTTGTGATCCTTAATTTGGGTTGGATGCAGATGTGGTAATGTGGCTGCAATCCTTGAGCTGGATGAAAATCTTAACAAGCAGTTCCGTGTGTTTGACGCAGCTCCACAGGTTTGTGCATAAAACTTTGCGTCAATTTCCTCTGAAAAATTTAATATTCTGAGGGTCTTTCAGGTAGGGGATGTGGGGGTTTTGGATTTATGTGTTTGGATTGGAATTTTAGATGAATGCACCAAAAAGCTTACTAAACATCGACTTCAAAATCGTTTAATATCTTAAGAATTCTGGAAAAAAAGCCGTTGATGATCACTTTAGCTCTCTTTTCCTTGTTATCCACATGTAATGGTATAAACTTGCACAGCAAAAATGTAATTGTTAGGCTGTGTTTCTACCTTGTTTTCTCTTGTATTCTTTAGAAAAAGGGGTACTGAGCAGTTAAAATGTTATGCAGGAATCAAGAGGTACGCCTGCCAAAAAGCCAGCACCGGATTACTTCTTGTGACATCTACTAACTGCCATATCAAGATTTGCCTTTCTATCTTCCGATGCAACTGCATTTCCGGGAAGGAGATTTTAAAAACCCATGTTCAACGAAACTTCTGTGATCCGAAAACCATTGGAGAGGTCAGGCCATGATCAAGGCATGGACAACTGGCAAAGAGTCGGATTCACGGGCTCTGAGTCCAATTTTATTATTATTGGGATTGGCCTTTCTTGTACGTCCGCTTCTCACATTGTTTGATGTTCTTGTATTTGTGTACGAGTCAATGTGCAAGTAGATCATACTGTTGTAGCAGGGAAAAAGCTGCTGTTTCCTTCTCTAGGAAGGAGGCTACGTATGGTTGAGATTTGGTTAAGGTTTGTGGAGGAGAAGACATGCAGCTTTCAATATTTTCTGGTTTTGAAATATATAATATTGTTGTGCAATGGTTTTCTCTTGGTCGAGTATTTTATTATTTCATCCTAGAAATTAAAATATAAATTTGGAAGTTGTATTTGGTAAATAAATAGTTGGAAGTTTGGAAATAAAAAAATATTTACTGTATCCTTGTGCTTATATATATTCTAGATTTTTTGGTTAATTAAGTAATTTTAAAATTATAATTTTAAAATTTTTAACGTAATATTATAATTTTCAAAATTTAAGAATTATTTCTCTTAAATTTGTATCAAAATAATATTGATTAAAATTATTTCTATTTTCATATTTCTATTGTCATATTTGCAACATTTAATTTTTAAATTAAACAATTCTAGGATGGAGTGTTATAGGTGGGCAGTCCCATTTATGAAATAAATTGAGAATTATTAGATCAAAATATCTTAAGAATAAGTTCAATTAAGTTGAACCAAAAAATCATTTTTAGGAAGCTTTCAAAATACCTCGACCAAACCAAAATATACCTAAACTGAACCGCCCGGTTCACACAATAAATTAAAAACCGTAAAAGAATAAACAAGTAATAAGAATAAGTCAAAAAAACATTTTTAGGAAGGTTTCAATTCAAAATACCTCGACCAAACCAAAATCCACGTAAACTGAACCGCCCGGTTCACACGATAAATTAAAAACCTTGAAAGAATAAACAGGTAAAAATAATCCCATTCTCTCTCTAATAGTAATGCCACGCAACGCAGCGCTGTCTTTCTCTGCTCTATCGAGCCTCTTTCTCTCTCAATACGCACGCTCTCTCTATTAGTTTTAGTTTATCACACTCGCAAACTGAATACTAAAAACTAATTTACCCGCCAAAAAAGCTTCTTCCTTTTTTCGTTTTCAAGTCCCTAACCCTAATTCCATTCCATTTTAGGGTTCCTTTTGGCTTTTGATACGCTGTCGTGTGCATGGATTTCTGCGTCTGAAGTACAATGGACGCGACGGTGGATGCTGCTAACGAGTGTGTAGCCGAAGTGACGGACGACGACATCATTTCCCTTGGCGTTGACGTAAAGCGGGGAGCGGAGAAGAATGGGGAGAGCGAGTCGGAGGTTAGGCCGGCGAAGAGGATGAGAGCTGGCAGTGGAGAGATGAGTAGAGTGGCGGAGATTGTGCTAGTGTTGTCGGCGATGGCTGGAATGAGGGGAGGGAAGAGGCCGACGGAGGCGGAGGTTGGGTTGATGGCGGAGGCTAGGGCAAAATTGGTGGAAATTTGTCAGGAATTGTCGCCTAAGGATTTGGTGGGTAGAGATGCCATTGGAGCTGTTATTGAGGATTTAGGGCTCAATTTGAAGGCCAAAGATCAAAGATTAGGGTTTACGGGTACTAGATTGTCTATTAAAGAAAAGTTGTCGCTTGCTAAAATGAAGGTAATAGCCTATTATTCAATGATTCGGTATAGGGTTCAATTATTGTTCTTCTTTTCTCATTTACATAGGATGCTATAACGCCATTATATTGGGGAAAAGTGGTGTTTACATTGGTAAAAATGAAAATTTTATTTGTTTTTGGAATCTGGGTGGGCCTTATTTATGTTGAATTTGTGCCATCGTTTTTCATTCTTTCTGTTGAAATAGCAATTTTTCTTTCTCCATTTTCCGTTCTGGTGGGAAATTAGGATGTAGTCAACTCTTTGATTTATGAACAAAGAAGCATGCTTCTATTTGGTTATAGGTTCTCTGGGTAGCTTTGTTGTTGGTGTCAAATTTACTATTTTTCTACTAACTTATGTAGTTGGTGGAACTTGAATATATTAGGAAGGATCCAACGAACAATTAACTTGTTTTTATGTAGTTTTGATATAAACCTTGTACGTTTTGTAGCTTCTTGTTGATTTTTTTTTGTCATAAATTGTTTTGACTGCAGAAGATATTTAACTTTTTTTTTCCCTAATTGTGGTTGCATTCTCTTTAAGAATCTGATAGCCAAACAATTGGGTCTTTCTTACCACTTTACAGATAGAAGAGTCTAAGAAGTTCAGTGCACCATCTGTTGCACATACATCTCTTATGTCACAGACAAGTGTTGGCTCTGTAGCTGATAGCCGTGGGCCATCACATATAATTCGCATGTTTCCGTCTGATAAACCAAACAATGCGCCATTTCCTCCTGGAAACCACCTTGGATCTTCAGCTACAACCAATCAACACGCGGGGTTATCTAACCATGGTTTAGATAGGGACCCATCAACATTAGCATTTCCTAAAGCTGATCGAGCACAATTGAAATCTGATGGAGCTTCCAGTGCACATCCAGTACATGGTAATAGCATTCTTCTTTTGTTTGTTTCTCTTTTTTTCTCTCTCCTCTTTTTTTGTTGTGGCTATATTGGATACTGTTCAGTCTGGTAATTCTGATTTGCATACTAGCTGGTTATATTCTCAATCAAACTCTGATAATGGCCTGAGTGCAACTTACAGGATGCACACTTCTGAGTGTATACGTATACTTTTTCATAGGCTTAATTGTAGATAAAATTATGTCCATCAAATTTCATATTTTAGTGGTTGATTCTGATATGTAAGGATTTTCACTGGGAAGTGAAATATACTTGATTGAAAGCAAATATTGTTATTCTTAAGTAGACATATATGCACATGCACTGAGTTAGGTTTTGAAGTTTGATATCTAATATTGAACTTTTGGGTAGCTTTTACTTTGATCTGTTAATTAATGGTTTCTTTATTACAAATTTGCAGCAAATGCATCTGGAAATCACATGTTGGTAAATGCACAAGCTTGGTCTATGCAACCTCACTCAACGTCATCAACTAAATTTACACCAGAAAACAAGGCACCAAGTTACAATTCTGCTAAGGTTGAAGGAACTGCTGAATTGGGCGTGCCACGACCGTTTTCTCAAGGAGCCAGAGATCAAAATTTCAGACCATTTATATCTCAAACTGCAGCTGCAAATATGCCAAACATGCATCCTCCAGTTCAAGGGCTAAAGTATGTTCAGGCTTCATCAAGTTTCACTAGCCATAACGAAATTGCAATGATAGTCCAAAAGCTATTGCAGCCAAAACTTCCTCAACATCCCACGTGGACTCCACCTTCAAGGGAATATATGAATAAGTTGTTGACTTGCCAAATGTGCAAACTCAGTGTTAATGAGGTAGAAACTGTAGTGCTTTGTGACGCTTGTGAGAAAGGATTTCATTTGAAATGTCTAGAAGCAGTAAATCAGAAAGGAATTCCCAGAGGTGAGTGGTACTGCATTAGGTGCACTTCAATGAGCAATGGGAAACCTTTCCCTCCAAAATATGGTCGTGTCATGAGAAGTGTGACTCAATCAAAAGTGCCTTCGAACTCGACTGGATCACAGCCATCATCAGATAAGAAACTAGGGACTGTGGATCAAAAGGTCCAGGAGAAAATAACTGCAAACGGAAGCTCTAGTACACAAAGTCACGTTGGATCTGGTACTTCAGACAGAAATGCTTCTCATGTGAATATTACTGATGCAAGAGAACATACAGACAATAGTATGACATCAGGTGGACAAGATATTGATCAGGCAGCTTCTGACAGAACATTGCTAAATAACCAAGTTAAAAGCTTGGAGACTGTTTGTGAATCTTCTTCTGTTGCCTTATCAAGTGAACAGTCTCCTGAACATAAGCAATTATCCGAACATACCCACCATAAGCAAGTATCTGAATCAACTAAACAAACGCTACCATTACAAGGAGAGAAATTAGCTTCCTTGCCTAAATTGCAGCCTTCTGCTATGCCAACAATGAACAACAAAGATTCCAAAACATCAAACAACTCACAGTATGTTGTCCAAACAGAAACACAAAACAATTGTGACATACCTTCAACAACTGAGGACCAACCTATAGTGGTAGAATCACAGAACAAACCAGAAAAAAGCGATTGCGATTCATCAGTTGATGTCAAGAAGACTGAGCTACTTGTTACTCATGCAAATCCTTCTGGTAACTCTGAAGCTAATGATGGCGCCAGTGAAAATTCTGGATTATCTTCAAATGGCTTCCATGATATTCAATGGATAGGCAATGCACTTAAAGTTCTGGATGGAAATACATACTACGAGTCTTGCTCCATCAATGGGGTATCATATAAACTGAATGATCATGCCCTTTTTCATTCTGTCCATGGAAATTTGATACCATCTAAGCTTAAGGTGATTAAATTATCAAGCTCTTCCATCATGATTATATTTGCTATTTTTAACAACTACAAACATGTAGGATTCTTAATATGGTTTTGTCTGATGTAAGAGCTGTTGTTGACAATTGCTTTCAGTTGAGAATCGTAGATCTACTTTGCAATTTGTCATTTTAAATGCCTTGTTCTTGCTGTCTTCTATAGTACACTCAGAGAACTCATCATCCTTGTCTCTTTACTGTTTCTTGAAATTGCAGGTGATGTGGGAGGATAGTAAAACTGGATTAAAATGGGTAACTGTTGAGCAGTGCTACTTTCCCATTGATTTACCTGAGGGTGTAGGCCACCCATGTGGCCCTGAAAGCAATGAGGTAAGCTATTTTTCTCCTAAACTCTCAAATTATTTTACTATTTGAAACATGCAGTTTTTCAACAATCGCTGGGGTAGACTAGGAGTAACATATATGATAAACAACAAGACTAATGGAAGTAAGGTAGTAGGCTTGCAATAGAAGATTCATAAATCATTCTGTAATATCTAACTTTAACAGATGACGAATTGGGACTTAAGACACTAAGTTTGCTTGCATACCGGTAGAAAGAGTTCTTGCTAGGGCTTATCTTGAAAAGGGAAGTAACATCAATTTTCTTAGAATTATAATCCCTCCTTCATTCAATGAGAACCTCTCTTAACAGAGGATGACAGTTATTATGTAGTTATGCCACTTTTGCTCCTTGCAGGTCTATGAATCCAACCACGAATACAGTGTAGTAGCTAGCTTGATTCAAGGGCCTTGCAAAGTTCTCCCTTCCACCAAATTCAAGGAAGACTGTGAAAGGAGTGAAATGGAAACTGATACCAGTACTCGGTCACATCCAGTTTTCTTGTGCAAGTATGCTGCTTCAATCTGAAATTCCTTGAATCATTTGCAAATTCTTACAATTGCTTTACTGAGATTCAGAAAATATACCTTTTTGTGACTGATTGAATGTTTGGGTTTACTGAATTACCATGATCTAGACATGGGTATTAGGATGGAATACATTGGTAGGGGTTATTTTAGGTGGTTTGGGGATAGGTGACATGAGTGTGAGAGTTGTGTTTTCAGGATGCGATGTTAACTCTGTAATGTTGAGATGAAATACCATGAATATCTTAGATGTCTGTTAGTCCTTTGGTACATGTTGACTTATGTTAAATATCTGTTTTGGGACCATGGATTAGCCTTTGTATCCGGGGTTATGGTGATTTCTTCATTTTTCACATTCTTTGTTTTGGAGGAAGAGAGAGAGAGAGAGATGAGATTGAGAAAGAGGACTGGTGTTAGTTTTGCTTTCTTGTGTTTATTTGCAAGGGATTTGTAGAATACTTGAAGAGAATTGAAGGGGAAAAGAGAGCACTATTAACTGAGAACCATTTGCATGGCTCACTGAACTCCCCATCTATTGGCCTATGGTTTGTATGGTTTGCCCTTGGTGGGGAGAGAGAAATTAGACTATTTGGACAGAATTTTCACAGGGATAGAATTCATGCTATTATGTGGTGCAGGCTGAGAATATCTAGTTCTGCCGATGCCTTTTGTTCTCTGCATTAAAGCTTAGAATGAGTTGTGGCTCACCTTTGTTGAAGACTTTTATTTTTTGTGTGTGTTGCAGATGGTTTTTCGATCAACTGAAAGGAACTTTCAAGCCTATTGTTGGCTAATTAGTCGTGCTCATATCTTTTAGAGACATGAATGATCTGACTGACAATTCATGGGGCTCCTTTGATCAGGTAATCGAGAATCCAATATATGCAGTTTGCTTCTGCCTCTTCCTTTGAAAATGCCGTTATGCTCAGATATGGTGCCATCTCCAGTTTACAGTTTTGAAAATCCAAATCCAGCCTTTAAACATTATTTATTGCCTAATGTAGCTTTAAACCTTTCTGGCAGCTGGGATTTCTGCACAATGATATTTTTCCTCTTTGGAAAATGCTGTTGTGCTCAGATATGGTGCCATATCCAATGTATAGTTTTGGTAGTCCAAATCTAGCCATTATACATTATTTGTAGTCGAATGTAGCTTTAAACCTTTACAGCAGCTGGGAATTTCTGCACAATGATATTTTTCATGCCAAATAATTGATGAGATCAATCAGCCTATATTATTCACAGTGAGAGCTTTGGTCGTCTAAAGCTTAAGTCAGTCTCACATGTCCATGCATTGGTTCTATTTCTTCCATATTCATTGGAGATTTTACCTACTCACGGAAAACAATGTTTGGAAGCCTGGATTCATTGGAGATTTTACCTACTCACGGAAAACAATGTTTGGAAGCCTGGATTGAGGCATCTAACCAAATGTTAAAGACGTTTAGCTGGTCGAATCAGATTCAGCTAGTCAAGTCGGATTCAATATAGTAGTTAAAATTTAAATAACCTAAAAGAATGTAACACAAACTTTTTGAAAGAAATTTTAGTTTTTTGAATCAAAGTGGATTGAACTAGATTGGTTCATTGGCTTTTGATTCAATTAACAAAAACATTCAGTTCAATATCAAGCCATTTTCAAGACTGCTTGACTGAATTATTGGGTGGGCACAACCAGTTTGGTCCAGTTGTCTAATCATTGTGAAATAGAAAGTGTTACTTGGAATGATCAACTGACTGTTAGACGCTTGCTTTGGATTTTCAAGTCATTGTGAGATTACATTTGGAAAATGAGTATCATTGAAAGGAAGTTTATGTTTTTTCACAAACTTTTCACCTCTAGTATTATCTATTCCAATTTCTTTTCACTGCAGCTCTTCGAATATACTTGGTAGTTTTTGAGTTCGTCTCTTATTTTATTGGTCTAAAACAGGTAAACTATATGGTATTGAGCTTTTGAGATTGATAAGGAGTACTATGCACTCTTATGTCATGTACAATATGTAGGTATAGCTCTTGTTTGTAAAGTTTCCCCTTGTCAAATTTTTTGTGCAACGCACAGCATTTTATTGTAAATTACAGAATGAACATTATGCTCTGTTCTTTGAATCCTTTAGTTATTCATGATATGGAAATCATCTACTTTGAATACTTTTACTATAAATTTGTTATGTTGTCTTTGAAATTATCATTTTACCACAAAAACTCCTCAAGTCGATGATATAATTAAGGAAGAGTGAAATTTGTGCTTCATAAATCATAATCACTGGTACGCTCTAGAGTCTAGACATAGAAAATATTATTTTTGTTATGAACAGGGGTCTTAGATGTGATGACGTTTCATTATGATCATTAAGTCCTCTAGCTATACGTATCATAGAATTATTTAAATCATCCACTTATAATTGAATCATCGTAGAAAAGCACAAGTGATATTGATTAGTGGGTCAATTGCCAAATACGTGATCCTTTCCCTTACTGAAGAATTTAGCTGTGCTAAAACCCTAGATTGTTTCTCTCTGTCTCTCTCTTGCTCTCTCTTTTTGCATATATTTAGGCATGGCTGCACTGGGAGTTGAAATGTGTTTCAAGATTTGAAACATTAGAACAACACAAGGAACGATAGAGAACTAGAAATATATGTTCACATGGGTGAAAAAGGGAATGAACTTGTTATATCTCCAGTTACTTTGATATATAAGATTAAGATATGTTCGCCCTAAATTTCATGCACGTCAACATTTCCAATAACGTTAAAGTGGGTAGGGCAATAGGTGCATCATTTCCTAATCATTTTGGTTGTTTTTGGTAGCTATATCACATTGGCATTAAACCCCGAGTCTCTATATTGCTTGAGGTTAACTTAAATCTTTCTCAGAGTAAGCGAACGATACTGCTGTTTCTCCTATTATTTAGTAGATATGTATCCTGGTAAAGCTTTCTTAGTCCCTATTTTGTTTTGTCCTTACAGAACCTAGCGCTATGTGCTTTTATTGCCTGATGAATCCAGAACCAATCCATTACTCTGTTTGACTTATCATTGGAAGGCTGTTCCTTACCCGTGTTACAAAAACCATGCCTTGGATAAAGTTGTCCAATAAAATATGCGGAATAGAGGTTTAAGAACTTTGGAGTGTATCATGTATAGGAGACTAGGGCACTCAAAAATTCGTTGTGTTGTTTGATTCATCAATGGTCACATGGTCTCACATTTAAAGTTGGAATAGATTATGATTTTATTACTCGCCCTCCTTGTAGACCCTTAGATTAGGGTCTACAATTTCCAATTTCCATGTCTAGTTGCAGGATTAATGGAATGCAAGACTTCAATTATTATTACCACGCTAAACCTTTCCCTTCAGTCAATCACAACTTTTTAACTTGATGCCACAAGTTCTCAACTCGGTTGGCTTCTGCTTTCCTTGTCAAGTGACTGAGTTTTCCAGAAAAGAAAGAAATATAACTTTGCCTTGGACTCGGTAAACAACAGTTTAAACGAACTGTCTAATGAAGACAGGATCGTCCTGCTGGACTGCAGGGACCACAGTAACAATAATAAGCAGACAAGAACACAAGACACAAGTTTAACTACCAAATCTTTTTTGACCATTCCACCACCTTTACCTTTCCAGCCACAGACTTCGCCGTCCCTTATCTGTTTGAAGAAGTCCATTACATGCATGCGATAATTCAAGCATCGTTTTTAGTCTTCCCATCGTACGTAACATTCTACCAAATCCAATGGCTAATAAAGAGTCAAATCAGCAGGTTTGACCACAATTGCCGTCTTTGCAATAATTACACCTATATTTTATGCAACAGAAAGCCAAAATCATGGCATGCAAAGTTAGCATGTTAAAAGTTGGAGGAAGAGGAAGCAAGCAAATGAAAAATGGGCCGGCCTAGTTTCTTGTGAACCGGCGACTATCACGCTGGTGTAGACTTTGAGATGGGATGATCAAAAGGAGGGGTTGATAAAGTGAGAAAAAGATGGGTAACAAGATTCCAGGTTTTTAGATTTTATGTAACTTTTGAAAGAGGCAAAACAGTAGTGATTATTCTTGCCGAGAATTTTCATCATCTACTAATCCCCTTTGCAACTTTTGCTATATCCACACTACTTTTAGGACATAAAGTAGCTGGTAAAAAGTTGGTATAATGGAGAAAGACTCCACTCAGTCTTTCTCCTGTTATTAAAGGTTCATATACCACTTTATTATATTAGACTTCTATTAAATAAATCCTTAATTTATAAATTATAACTATTTATCCCTCAGATCCTTTACTTCCATAAAAATTTATATGTTCGATGATATTTTAAGGGATATATCTAATTAATGAATTTGAACTTAATTCTACTTTTGTAAATATAAAGGTTTAACGAGTATTTCTATTAAAAAAAATTAAAAGAGGAAAAACCAAATAATTTTTAACATCTACTAATTCCCTTTGGAACTTTTACTACATCATCACTTTAAGAACATAATGATCAAGTCATTTAGTTAGGAAGAGTGAATAGAATTACATCCTGTAATAGTATGGCTTAAGTTTAGTGGTAAAACAAAAGGGTGCCTTGATAGTTCAATATTAGTATCGTACGTGTATATATATATAGCCCTCAAGGGGTGTGGCTCGATGGTTGAGAGCGGGGCTTGGCTTCGGTTAAGTCCTAGATTCGATTCCATGCTAGCCCCTCTTGTAAGAGTCTGGGACAGTCGGGGTTTTACCTGTAGGTGGAGAACTAGTTGGACCCTCGATGATGAGGTGCGTCCGCTTGACCCGCCTGTGGGGTGGTGCGCCAATTGGGCCTTCCGAAAGGTGTGCCCGCTTGGCCAGCCTACGAGGCTTTCTCGAATCTTTAAAAAAAAAAAGTGTATATATAATTTCTTCTAAATGTGAGATGATGTTCAGATCAGTTTGCTTGCACACTTTTACTC
>JAOQMQ010000196.1:33758662-33782362 GCA_027563845.1 Erythroxylum subrotundum
CACATACTTGATGACATAAGCCTAATACTATTCATGGAACGTAAATCACATTACATAAACGACATACATGCATATATGAAAAGGAATACCTCATAATATATTATTAACAAGTCATAATGTTAATACATGAATCATATATGTCCATTGGCCTAGGGCACACTACTAACAGGAAAGTATGAAACTATCGGCAAAAGGAAAAGACAAAAGAGAGAGAAAAAAAGAAAGTGCAACAAATTTGTTTTCTGAACTAGTTTTGATTTTTTATCTAATTTGGAATCATTCACCATTGCATCGAGTTTAAAATTGATTTAGGGATTCTTAATTTATTTTGTTTCTTTATTTGTTGTCACTGCTCTAATCTCTGTATTTTTCATCACTTGTTTTATGACTACTTCAAAGAACAGTTTGTAACTCTTTTGATAGATCATAAATCTTATAACTTTAATTAATGTTTTTAAAACTGGACTTTAAGCACGAATCAACCTGATTTTTTGTTCGATTTTTATTTTTAACCATTATGAATAAAAATCGATTGGTTTAATAATAAACCAGCCAGGTTTCTATAAACCATAAAGAACCTAAAAATTAGTGTTCCTCTTCTTCAACCAAAATAGAGTTGGTTCACTAGCACAACACATTAACATGCTCTTTCTCATGAGATTTCTTCACCAATTCAATAAACAAACAAACAACAACTAGCCAGAAATTACATGTTTCTTCCAACAAATTACATTCTTAAAAAGAAAAAAAAAACAATTTACAGGTTACTAAACCACTTACTTGTGATAAAAACTAGTGGTGAGAGTCAGAAGCTAGACCTAATTGCTTAAGGTAATGATGCATATCTATCTGATGATCATTAAGCTTGAGCCTTTCAGGTTGCATCCAATGACCATCGATACTTCTCACCATACTCTTGTTCTCATCTTGTCTCCAACCAAGTAATGGTCTTTCATAAAATCATACGCTTTGTTCACTAATGCTGGATCCTTTTTTACTTGCCAAAAGCTGTGGTCTTTTCGATGATATCTGCAAACACAAGCAGAGCTTGTTATTTCATAGTCAAGAGATGATTGGTGGACATCGTAAAATATTTCATTTTTAGAATTCAGAACATTTTTCAATACTTTGTTGCGTTGTTTTACACAATGTATAGCTTATCAACTTGACTATAAATGTTTAAATAGTTGAATGTTTTCCAATACATTTTGTTTAAATAGGTGAATGGTCATTCTCAAAGTTAATATCACTTATTACTTAAGGTTATGTTTGGTTGGACGTAATGTTTTTAATGGAATGAAATTGAATTGAATTGAATGGTTTATAATAGAATGGAATGTAAATGAATGTAATATTAGAAAATTGTTGTTTGGGAGGGATAGAAGAGTTCACAATGTAATGTAGTGAAATGTTATTTAGATGAAAGGTTTATAATGTAAGATAGTGTAAAAATATTTACCATTTTACATTCCGTCATAAACTCCCCAAATTGGAGGTTTTTTCATTTTTACTGTTTAGTATAGAATAAGATGTAATATGAATCTCTTCTCTTCTATCTCATCTCATTCTATTCCATTATAATCTTTCTTTCTAAACGATAGAATAATATTACATTCCATTCTATTTCATTAATAAACCTCCGACAAAACATAGCCTAAGAGTCATAATCAAGTGTCAAAACTAGGCTTGGAAGTGTAGGTTTCCTTTAACAACTAGCCTAAGGTCAGTACCCTCTTCTCTAGAATTAGTAATTTGAGGCCTACTAAATATTAGTCATATTCATTGCCAAAGAGTTAAGGACAAATAATCTTAATTAGTTTATCTATTAATTGAGCTAGAATATAGAGAATTGTTTTTGATTAACTAATCCATTGATTAAGCTAGAGGAATTTCCTCTATATTTATCCATTAATTGGCTCAATTATTAAATTAAATTTATTATTTATTTATTATACAATAATAAACATAATGTACTCTTTTTATTTTAATAAATTTTTTTATTTTCCTAATTCTTAAATCTTTTCTTTGATCCATACTAGTTTAATA
The DNA here is from genome assembly GCA_027563845.1 of Erythroxylum subrotundum. Lineage (NCBI taxonomy): Eukaryota > Viridiplantae > Streptophyta > Magnoliopsida > Malpighiales > Erythroxylaceae > Erythroxylum > Erythroxylum subrotundum. The sequence goes on from JAOQMQ010000196.1 coordinate 33,760,709, forward strand.
TTTGGTCAAGTTTTTAAAATATTGGTTTTCATTCTTAAATTCGAAAGATTTTCTATATAAAATCTTCATATTTATTTTCAGCGTATTATACTTGATATAACATCATTCTTATACTAAAATTTAGTTGCTCCACTTAATTAATTCAAGGGTTAAAGTTGTAATCACCTTTTAACATCTCATAAAATATTAAATTAGCCTATATGATTATTTCTAGTATCACTTTATATATTAATGTTTATAAAATAACACTATTTGTATCTTAAAGTCTAATTTTATTAGGTTTCTATGGACAGTTGATTTATTTGACATGGCATGTCAACTAGACAGCATAGATTCTCTTAATGCTGATAGGGATACTTCTAAATTTAAATTTTTATGTCAATATTTTTTAATTTTTTAATAATTTTAATTATTAAAAAAATTATCCAGACTCCAAATCCAAACTACAATAAGATCCTCAAAAACCCATATTAGAGCGAGGGACATGACAAGTTTGAATATACGGCTCCGCATAGGGACGTGAGCTTAATCTTATTTCTACGGCAGATAAACGATTTGGCTCGCAGCTTCTGATGCGTAACAATGTCATAATGAAAATGGAAATTCAAGCTTCAACGATCCATCTGCGGAAATTTAATAAAATTTTAATTAATAGGACGAAGATTTAAAGTACAAATAGTACTATAAATATTAAAATATAAAGTGATATAAATAATAATAATTTTTTAATACAAAGAGATTATTTACACTTTTAATCTATATTCTTCGAGTAAAAACGAGAAGTTTTGAAGAAATATTTTTATTTTATTATATATTTTAAATTACGAATAAAGCTGCGTGCTATCGAGTCTTTTTAGATTCCGATAACAACATTATCCACATCCGTTTAAACTAGTTCGAAGTTGAACTTTGAACAAACTGAATGCCATATTGGCATGGCCATATTATCATTATTATATTCATCGTACAAAATTTGATAGGCGTAAATTATGTTTAATTAAACAGTTAAGAATTATAATTTTATTTTTATATTTGAGAACTGTGTATTTAGTTCTCAAATGATAATATTATGGGTAAAGATTGTTACTAATTGGCCGTACTATATATGTTTATTTAATTGGTATGTTAATACTTTTAGCTTTTTTGTATCTATCCTTTAAATTTTTGATACCAATTATTTGTAATTTAAGATGCAGAACACATATGTAATTGCCGAAATGAAGATAATTTTAATGTTGAGGACGAAATATGATACTCTTAACGTAAATTTATTTGATTGGCTTTATCAGGTTGAAAAATAAGCCCTCGACGGGTGTAGTTGGATGGTTGAGAGCAGGGTTTAGTTTCAGTTAGATCCCAAGTTCGATTTCATGCTAGTTCCTTTTGTAAGAGCCTGGGACAACCGAGATTTTACCTATAGGTGGAGAACTAGTTGAGCCCTCAATGATGAGGTGTGCTAGCTTGGCCCGCCTGTACGGTGGTGCGCCAATTAAATTCTCAGAAAGGTGTACCCGCTTGACCCACCTACAGGTTACCTCTAATCTTAAAAAAAAAAAAAAGTTGAAAAATAATAATAAGTACGAAGCGTGTCAACGTAAATGTATAAAGTGAAAAGTGAAATCCTGTCGAACCCAAACTAAAGTGGTTCAGTAACCCAATCTAAAGTTGATGAGCTATGACTTGAAGAGTAAAAGTATAGTAAGCCTAACTTTCTTTCCAATGGCTTTAGGAGGCCTAATCTACCAATATGTCTTCTCTGGATCAGTTAGTCCCGAGTGGGTGAAGGGAAATTATGATAAGTAAGTTGGTCGGAATAGGATCTGACACAAAATTAAAATAATTTTTTAATTTAACAACTTCTTAAATTTAAATGAGATTTTATAAATTACAATTAACAACATTAAGTAAAACAAACTATGATATGAAATTAAAGCAAATAAAATTTAAATTTTATTAGAATTTTAATGTGGAGTACGTTAATCAAAAGATTTATAACCATATGAAATCACAGTTAACAATATAATGAATAAAAAGTTAATGGTATATATAGTTCCATTTTGAACCTCTTATTTAATTTTTAATAGGCCACCTCTTTCCACATTAACCCTGCGTTTGGTTAGCGTCCTTCAGGGTGAGGACGGATGACAAAGACGCAAAAGTTCTATCCCCCCGTCTTATTTGCTTGCCGTCTTCAGCCATTTTTGTTCCATCCTCTGAGGACAAGGACATAAATTTTTGTTCCTCTCAAAATTGAGGTACAGAAATTCTTATCCTATGGACAAGAATTGGAAATGTCAAAAATAGCCTCTCATCTTTCCAAAACTAACACCAATAATAATATTAATTAATATTATTAATTAATATTTATTAATAATATTAATTAATAATAATTAATAATATTATTAATTAAATATTAATATTATTAGAGTTACAAGTTAATAATAACATAATTAACTATTGTAAAATAAATATTGATACAATTATAAAATAATCAATGAATTACATCTTCCAAATATATTATAGTGCAAGGGCATTTCTGTCATTAACACTGTTTCTTGTTCTGTCCCCTGCAACCAAACACATTTATGTTCTCAGGACGAAGACAATTTTTTTCTGTTCTGTCCACCGAAATCAAACATCTGATTGTCTCCAATTCTTGTTCTATTCTATCTCGTCCCGTCTCTGCATGTTGAAGACGCTAACCAAACAGACAGTAAGATATGTTCCTTAACATGTCATACATCTCTCATCGAGTCATAGAGATATCAAGAAAAATAAGGGTGTGGCCAGTCTACCCTTTATGCCAGTCAATGTCAATAATCAATGATATAAAAATTGGCTGATCTCTGGTCGTTGGTTATCAGAATTTTATATATCTCTGGCAGTTGGTTATCAGAATTTTATATTCATCATCTTCCAGAACCAAGTGTGGTTCCCCACATCCGTGCAGTTGTGGAGATGTACTTGTTATCAGGAAAACTTCACAAGAATGACCTGACAGTATGGTTGGTAAGACCAAGAATGTGTAGACACGGGTATTGGATTGCTGTATATGAAAAATAGCTAGCTGATAATAATTTCTTCCAAAACAAGTAAATATTCATCTTTGCTATAAATGTCACTAACTAATGTTAGTCAATGCAGCCGATGCAACTCCATACCAAGCCTCAGAAACCTGGTAGCCAACTCCATTTCCTGACATAATAAGAGCACTTACCAGCAATAATGAGCAATTAAGTCTCCCAACAACTCCTAGTATTTATGCCTTTTAAAAAAATTATTCAATCTCTGCACTACACCAGAATCATAACAACTCCAAGTATTTACGTCTTTCAAAAAAAGTATTCAATCCCTGCACTTCACAAGGAATCATAATTCACACCAGTCTCACCATCCACCTCCAACTAAGTCATAATATATACGTTCCTATTAGGACAAGACTATTATGGCAACTCATTACCAGCTTTGGCTCTTATCGGGGATATTGCTACTGCAATTTACCCTCAAGGTGAATGCAAAAGTTCCAGCCATTATCGTTTTTGGAGACTCTACAGTTGACTCAGGTAACAACAACCAGGTTTCTACAATCCTGAGGAGTGATTTTGCACCATATGGTCGTGATTTCGTGGGTGGACAGGCAACAGGAAGATTTTCCAATGGTCGGATTGCACCGGATTTTATTTCTGAAGCATTTGGTATTAAACAAACAATACCTGCGTACTTGGATCCAGCGTACAGCATAAAAGATTTTGCAACTGGAGTTTGCTTTGCTTCCGCAGGAACTGGCTTTGATAATGCTACTTCTGATGTGCTAGTAAGTGATGCTAACTCCGTAGGAATATATCAAAATGACTTCCGAAATCTGTTCTCAAAGAGATGTTCTTTCCTTCAAAATGCAAATTCAGATCAGAATATTTGGTAACTTTCCTAATTCGAACTTTAATGGAAAGTTGAGAAACATAACTAAGTTCAAGTGACCAAGTCTGAAGGAATATCCTCTGTAGTTCAAATGTGGTTAATATTCATATTCTTCACGATCCTCTTAACTTTTGCAGTCTGTAATACCTCTTTGGAAGGAAGTAGAGTACTACAAGGAATACCAGAAGAAGCTTAGAGGCTATCTAGGGGACGAGACAGCCAATCACATTTTACGAGAGGCACTGTACCTGATAAGCATTGGAACAAATGACTTCTTGGAGAATTACTATGTCGTGCCAGGAGGCAGATCATCAAAGCTCTCAGTCCAGGAGTACCAAAATTTTCTGTTAGGAATTGCCAAGGACTTCATCGCACAGCTTTATCACCTTGGAGCTATTAAGATAGCTGTAACTGGTCTTCCACCAATGGGGTGTTTGCCATTGGAAAGAACCACAAATATACTATATGGAGGCGAATGCATTGAAGATTACAATAACGTGGCCAAAGAGTTCAATCGGAAATTGCACGGGTTAATTGTGGAGCTGAACAAGAAGCTTAAAGGGATCGAGTTGGTCATTGTAAGCCCTTACGATCTAGTCTTTCAGATAGTCCAAAGTCCAAATTCTTTTGGTAAGTCTTTCAAATCCTCTCTTTCACGCGTGCATATCATTTTCCCTACAACCTTTGTTAAATGTGCTTCACCAGTAATTCTATAGACATCAATTCACCATGCACTTGCAGAGCCCTGCAATCTGGCATGAAGTCATTGAATAGTATATAGACTTGATTTGAAATCCTAACCAGGCGAAGTGATTGATCTGAAAGTATTTATTACTGCTCATAAGATTGGAAAGCACACTGTAATTACTTATAATAGTTAAAGAGTTCTTTAATTCCATAAATATTTCATGGTGAGTGAACACAGAAACTGATTTGTTCCGACACGGTTTTTCATTGCAGGGTTTGACAATGCAGCAATAGCATGTTGTGGGACAGGCTTATTTGAGATGGGCTACATGTGCAATAGAAGAAACCCTTTTACATGCTCAGATGCAAATAAGTATGTGTTTTGGGATGCCTTCCACCCTACAGAGAGAACAAATGCAATTGTAGCAGATTATGTGGTGAAAAATGGCTTAGCTCAGTTTCTCTGATGATGGCAAGAATGATATCAACTGTTCTCGTTAGGCACTTCTGGTACTAATCTTTCTAGTTGAATTGCAGTCTTTATGGTCTACTGGTCCTTACATTAATTTTTCATAATATACTACCCCGAAAGATTCCTTTTTAGACACATGCATTGTAGCTAAAATAGTTCGTAAGGAACAGGAACTCAGAAAGATAAGACTTAAAGAAGGGAGCGGTCTTTCACAGGTCAAGTTTCATAAAATGATTATGTCCTGATAACATAGGAAGTAAAGACGTACTCATGCAATCAAGATGAGCGAAAGAGCTTCACTTATTTACCAACCCTGCGCATCTCTTCAAGAGATGAATGGGCCCAGCTTTAAAAGTTTCGACTTTGTGGGATTTGCAGTCTATAGAACTCAAAGCATCTTTAATGATGTCCCTCCCCACAATTGCACTAACAATTTTGCCCACAACTTATGCCAATATGTCAGCTGATGCATGAAGATTAAAGCCTAGGAAAACTAGGCAGGCCGAGTAGACTTAATCAGTGCAGGAAGTACAGCCAGATCAACCTGAGACTTGCCCATAGGATATCTTTCAACACAACGAACCATATTCTTGTTGTGCCGATCCTAACGTTGAAACACAAGTTGATAGATGATAATTAATCAAGGAAACAAGCAAACTACATAATACGCATAACTAGAGTGATGGATGCGCTGTGCGTTTTCTTAATGACCCTGCATTTGCTTCTCAAGGTCTGGTACTTATTCGGGCCATCGAATTGAGATCTTTCCACGCTAAAGAAACATTCTTTTGATAGGAATCAAGTACTAAAAAGCATCAGGGTCATAATGGTACTTCTTGTACCAGAAAAAAATTCAATAATTAGCCTAAAAGTCTAAAAACTTTGTCGCAGAACATGAAACATGTCTGACATCCCCGTGATTTATCATAAGAATTTCAGACAACAACATGGATTTGCAGGTAGGATAAACGAGTAGCTACAAACAAATGGTTGAACAGTCAGTAGCTGGACGTCGTTGGTCTTGATGTCGCACCGCACTCGGTAAACACGAAATCTAGGATTGACCCTGTGATCAGGATTGTTTTTGTGATTAATTGGATTACTATATAGGGTTCGTGATATCAGCTTACTAACAGAAGACAGAAGAGAATTGGTGAGAATTGGCAGAGAGGAAGAGAAGCGTAAATAGTTGATTCTTGTTACTTCATTGAGAGCTGGTAACCTACAGAACGAACACGTGTATATAATATACTAACAGTCAAGTTCGCTACGACGTCGTTTCTTCTTTCTTGTTATTTCTACACAATTTCGCGCGTTTTTGTCATATCACAATAATATTCTTTCTTATGGTTGACACGAGGCAATAATAATAAAATTTATAATAAATATAGCAATAAATGATAATAGGTATAACCTTTATAATTATGATCGTAGTTAAGACGAAGAAATAATTACCATTATTATTGATAATTGTCAGTTTGTTAAAAATATTAAAAAATAAAAATTTGTTAAAATTTTGTTTTATATCAAATTTTAATATATTTTAATTAATTATATTTAATTTATGCACCTATCTATGATGACTAAAATGTTTAAAATCAAGTATATTGCAGTATTTCCTTTCCGATAATTCTTTAAGAAAAAAAATGATCTAGCGCTTGCTTGCTCCAACATATAATCAGCTACATAATGTCCTCAAAATATAGTTTAATTATGTTTTATAATCTAATTAAATGTAAAATTAAAATATTTAATCAAATGTAAAATGAAATGGAGTATGAAAAACAACAATTCTAAAAAGTAATTCAAAATTTTGATAAAATAATTAATAATTCAAAATTTTGAACTCTTTTGGTTATTTTATAATAAATTATTATATATAGATATGTATTATATATAGATAATTGTTGTATAGAAATAATTAGGAAAAAAAGAAAAGAAATGTGATATATATTATTTATAGAAATAATAAAAAAAGAAAAGAGTGTCAAGCGCCTGCGACACTTCTGTCACGTCGGTGACAGTTCTTGTCACGCTTATCTCACTTATTTTTTTAGAGAAATGACTTTTATTTTTCTCATAATTAAGAATATGAAATAATGCCCCAAATTTAGATATAAAAAAAAATGTTCATCTAATAATAATATATTTTCAAGCAGATGTTTTTTATTCCTTATCTATTCTTTTCTTTTCAAACATATTAACCAAGAACCTCTTGGTCTTCATTTCTAGTCGTAACATTACTCCCCGTCTTGACAACCTTATCCACAAGATTGACATCTGAAAATCGTTGATGAAGATCATAAAGATATTCTCATGAAAGGTAATCGTCCTCGGTTGATGACCACTGAATCAATAGTTGCATCACTGGTTTATTATGTTTGTTGGCTAACGTTCGATCTAACACAACCACTGGTATACGAATAGCTGACTATGCCATCGGAGGAATGACAGCTGATGCTGATGCTGTAACATGATCTGATATCTTTCATTTCAGTTGATATACATGAAATGTAGAATGAATTTTGCCATCAGGTGGAATCTCCAACTGATAAGACACTAAACCCACACATTTTAAAAAGTTTGAATGGCCCAAAAAATGACAAACTAAGCTTTTGTGATGACCTGCATTGTACACTATGTTGTCTATAAGGCTCCAACTTAACATTGACATAATCACCCACATGAACCTGTTTATCTGTTTGATGTCGAACAGTCATTTGTTTCATACAATTGTGTGCTCTTCGAAGATGAAATTCTAATGTTTGGGCCATAGCTTGATAGTCCTACCAAACTTAATCAACCAATAGTATATGAGATTTATCTGTTAGATAAGGAATAAATAAGGGTGACAGATATCCCTATCCAGGTTTGAAAGGGGATAAGGTGTTGAGATTTTAAATCTCAGAAGCAATTCATCCGAAAAAAAGATGAAATTAGTGATAGACATATAAATAGAAAGAATTCATAAATTTATATTTTAAAGTTTCAAGTTGAAGTGTGATGTCATGACTCAGTGAGTATCTTCGCTTAGTAGGCCTATGATAAAGATTTCGAAAAAAAGGAGGGCTCTTCCATGCCATCTTAAGGAAATTACATCCATCAGTAACCATAGACTCTATTGTTGAGGACAGCATGAAGTGAATGAAATGCACGTATTTACTCATCAATTAGTCCACTACCGATAATATGACTAAATACCCCTTCGAAGATCCGAGTATGATAAGCCTTTCACGAAATCCGTGCTTATGTTGATTCATATCTGATTAAGAATTGGTATAGATTGTAGGGAGCTAAAGAGTTTCTTAATTAACCTAAATATTTTTTTTGTAGTGACTTGTATTTATACATATTTATTTATATTATATTGTATTATTATTTGATCATTTTTTATGTATATTGTTTATTACGTATTGCATTTTATTTTTAATTATTTTAATATGTGTATATATATATATATATATATATATATATATATCCTTTCATGTTAGTCTATCACAAGCAATCTTTCTACGAGTTAAATATAAAGCTGCCTATTACTGAAGGTAATTTTTAACTTCCAGCAAAAATCATGTATATCATTAAATAGAAAATGAAGATTACAAAGAATTATGGGAATATGTAATATTCAGAACATTTTTAATAATTCAATTTCAATTTAATAATTCGGTGTTTACAGATTTAAGTAATATAGAGGAAGATTAGCAATGTTGGTTTTATCTAGGAAGACGTAAACATTAAATGGTCACATGTTGTGGGCTCAGAGAATGCATCCACGGAAAAATCTAATACCTAATTTATATTGGATGAATGGTTGGAAATTTTTCCCATTTATTTTATAATTCTACTAGCAGACAGACTGCACAAATGCGCAGTGATAATCATATGAGTATAATGCCCATATAATTTAAAGTTATATATATATATATATATATGTTATGTATAAATGAATGTTATGTAATTTAAAATTTTGTGGGAAAAATAGAATTGTGTAATTGTGGATAAATTTTGTCAAAGAGAAGAGGTCAAAATATAATAGTTGGAATATTTAGAATGAATTAATAAAATAAGTAATTTAAAATTAATAATTTAAAAATAAAAAAATTGAAAATGTATAGCAACGAAGAAATTAAAAAGATAAATGGATGAAATATCCAAGAGAATATTGTGAAATTTATATAGAAGAAAAGATAAAATAGTTTAGTAATTGTTACATATGAAAAAAGATTAAAAAATTTAAGGGAATTGGAGAGTATTTATGACTATATTATGTTATTAATGGTTAAAGAATATTGTTAAATATTAAAATATGTGAAAAATAAAATTTGTGAATATGGAAAAAATTATTGTGCTGAGAATAAGTTAAAATATAAAAGTTAGAATATTTAAATTGAATTAATAAAATAGTTAATAAAAATAAGGAATAAAAATCACACCATGAGTCACACCCGTGACTGAAACTAATAAGTTTAAAATGAATTAATAAAAATAGTTAGTAAAAATAAGAAATAAAAAATCAGAAAAAAAAATCAAGTCACACCATGACCGAAACTAATAAGTTTAAAACTAATTAATAAACATAATTAGTAAAAATAAGAAATAAAAAATGAGATAAAAAATGTCACGGGTGTGACTTATTTGTGACTTAATAAGTCACACTCATGACTAAAATTGAAATCCCTAAAACTAACCTAATCCTTATCTATTTCTAATTGAGCTACACAACCAAATATAACGCCCGTTTATTGCAACTTCTTCTTCGGAGAAGGAAACATTTGTATGGTTAGAGAAGAAAGGATACAAACATGGTTTGATTGACAAATGTTCAGAAAACAAATAATGATCTTGTCTCATCCTTTAATTAAACCTAATCTTTGGTTGGCGGCTACAATATTATTTATAACAGGGTGGAGAAAGTGATGAAAAATACGGCGGGACTAAATTGACAGCGGAAAGTCAGATTATCATTTAAAAAAATTTATCTTAACTACTGAACTGACTAAAGATTATTGTTTGCTTTTATGTCCATCAAAGTGTCACATATAATAAATAATGAGTTAAAATGCGCGAGGATCTAAATTGAAGCGTATCGTAATAAATTTTGTAATAAAATTTGAAATTGATTCTAAATTTAACATCAATCAAAATTATAACAAATTTTGCAGTTAATAATTAAATTATACTTGTTTGGACATAATACGTGTATTTAATTCGTTGGAACGTTCATTATTTCTCTGTTTGCATGAACATGTAACGTATAATGAAAATGTATAATAAAGTTTTAGTTGGTGGTGATTAGGTTTATTAATTTATTAATTAGAACCTATTATTATTAATTTTTAAAGAGAAGCAGTTATAGGTAGATACAAAATCTAATATAAGGTAAAAAATTGTTTGGTGCCATCGTATTTTTTTAAATTCAGAGCAACCAATCTGACTGTATTATTAAATAAAGTTTAAAGTGACATGATTGAGAGTTAGAGTATTGCCAATTTTAAATACCTAATGTGGAGAGATGAATAGTCATTTCATTTTAAATTAACTTTAGGTGAATTAATTCACAACTGTTAGTAACTATACTCAAATTGTGTTTTAATGCAATGGTGTATAAATGATGGAAGGTAATAATAATTTAAGTTAAAATTAAAATAAGTGACGATTGTGACTTAAGAATTCACAACCATGATAAGGGCGATGAAAATAATAATTTAAGTTAAAATTAAAATCACAATAGCGACTTCGATGCCACTTATCACAGTTGTAACTTAAGAAGTCACAACTGTGACTTAAATGGCCTTTATCAAAGACCATGAACGAGTTACATTATCACCGTGAACCGTGAATTTGAGAATAGTGACTCAATTAATTTTTTGCAATACAGTATAATAAATGATAAAATATACATTATAAATAGTTAATAATTATATATTAAAAAAAGAACAACGAATTTTTAATATATATTAATTGACCCAAATAATTTGTTTACTTGACTAATTTTCTATCGTATGCTTATAATTTGATTTATAGATTATAAATAAATTTAAATTATAAACTAATTTCAAGAGCTATGTCACAATGGTGAAAGGTGAGTTAGATAGTAATTCTTTGCAAATATACTTACGATAAATTATAATTTATAGATAATTAAAAATTACGTACTGATTTCAATAACTATGAAACTTTAATATGTATTAAATGTCAAAATAAACGTTAATTAGTTTCATAATAATTTTAAAGATAATAATTTCTTTAACACATATAATTGATACGCTTCTAACATGTTAAGTTGACGACTTCTAAAATGTTAATTTGTCTATTGAAAAAGTACGTCATAATTAGATATTAATATAAAAAATGTGAATTTTTAATATAAAATAAGATATATTAATGTTTTGGAGCATTAAAAATTGTTCTTCTAACTAAGTTAAGCTTCAGACGTTAGTGGTCTTCTTTATATTTTTTAAAATATAATTTTTTTCCATAATGCAAAACTTAAAAATTGTTGTTTTTTTAATGTAAAAACATGTAAATAATAAGTACATTGCCTTATAGTAGACAAAAGGATTTCATCATATATGATATGAACAAGATTTTGCATTGTGCTCAACTTAACTCTTAGTTTAAAACCGATGTGATACGGACATGTGACTTCACTTGAGATGAGGTGGTATGATAGACATAAGATCACTAAGTGTTAGTCACATATTTGACCTGTAAATGATCTTGTCATAGGGGCTTTTGTAGAATTTTAGGAATGATAAGAAAGACTTGTTAAAGTTGTCAAATTTATAGGTCTTTTTGGAAAATAAAACATAGCGGGTGATCGAAAGAAAGAGGGTTGTGGGGTCTACGGTTTAACAATTTTAATTGACTCAGTTATGGTGACACACTATGGAATGGGAGTCAATAGAAATAAAGTTTTGTTGGTGGTCGTTGCATAAGCGTTGATGTTTTGATGGCGTGTTCTACCAATGGGTGATGCAAAGGAGACAGATCTCGCATTGAATGGGTTAATATGTGCTGAGTTTAAAAGAGACTTGCTAGTGGACCCTATTTATGAAGAAGCTCGGTGGGTTAAGGTAAGATACCATAGTTTGGCTGAGTTAGAGTGTTGCGACACAGTAAATGAAAACCTTGATGAGCACGAGCCATCTTTAGCTATTGATCTTATGGACGAAGAGTCAAATCGAAGGGAAGAGACTTGCAGATGATTACGTAAATTATAGAATTCTAATGATTCTTCAAAGTCCAGTGAACATACCACCGTGGTGATTGTTGAAAATTCAACAGATAGTCGGACACCCTGTAATAACAATCAAGATTTGAATTATAAATTAACAGGAGATGACGTGTTAAAAAAATAACAAGAAGAAGGTAAACAGTGTAACATAAGTGGGCCAGTAGTAACAGGCTCATGTATGTTTAAAAAGTCTAAAAAATGAGTATTTTTCATAAAGATGCTAAAAGCGAGATAAAATAAACAAGAATTACGCATATAAACAACAGGTATATAAATAACAATATTACCTTCCATAGATAAGAAAACAAAGATGGTTGGTCGATTATAAAAGCTCTGTAAAGTCTGAATGGGTAATAGTTGGTAACAATTTTCAATGTTGATAAAAGTACATTTGTGAAAGTTAAAGCAGACCTGAAAAAGCCTGACAAGATAAAAAGAACAAATTATGAGAGAACATATGACAAAGTTAAATGAATTCACTTATCTAAATCTAATTAAAAGGTTTTTGATGGAAAAACTATCAATTCACAATGCAGAAAAAACACAATAGCGTTTTTTTTTTAATAAAATAGTGGCTATACTTTTATGGGTTATCAACGGAGTTTTCGAAGAAATCAACATACTTGCATAAAAAAGAAGTACAAATTGTTCACAGTTTTTTTGCACGATTGATATGGCAACTTCCAAAGTAAACGCAATGAAGCGTGTGAATCTACAGAAATCGAAGCAAAAGATAGAATTTTGGTATGATTAATAATCAATTAAGAAGGAAAAAAATTGAAATAGATGTACAATCAAAAATTATATATGGTCACTTGCAGTTTTCGTTAACGGAACTTCCGATAATCTTGTTTAAGGCAAACAATCTTCAGCCAACAGCAGTAAAGGAATAATAAAGTTTTATAACTAGTTTAGACGTAACAAATGCCAAAATGAAATTTAGAAAAGATATATGTAAACAATACTGTTGATAATTTCCATCAGTTTTAAAAAATGAAAAAGTGAATAAAACATAATTGGTGGGGTTAAAAAGTTACCAAAACAGGCCTGGAATTTTCATCATGACCCGCTACATAAGCAAGCCCTTCTGTGAATTCAGTGAAAAATTCATCTGTTGTCAAGTTCTCTTTATTTCAAAGAAAAAACCAAGAACAGAAATTAAAAAATAATATTTGATAGACTATGAAGCAATATTTGTTGTTCTTTATTTTGGAAAATACAACATTTATTTATAATGGAAGAAATAGAAAAAAGATTGATTTTTTAAAAAACATAAGACTAAGAAGCATCACAAAACATGTAAGAAAATTTGATTGCATTCCTAATATTATAATAAAAATCATTGTTACATTACCGATAACTATGCTTTCTCTCCAAGAAAGGCAAGCCTTTAAATTTTTTGCAGCCAACTTAACATTGTCACTGTTAGCTCTCAGGAACTGTTCAATATAAGAGTTGTTACAAAATTTCTTTTGTGATAAGGTAGAAAATAATGTTAATGGCAGTTGCTATTTTGTGCACTATTGATATAATCTTGCTTCTTCATCCACAAAAAAACGAAACAGCAGAAAAAGAGAAAGATATTACTTGCTTCTGTGATAGAGGAGTTTGCTTCGTTAGATACTATATAACAACTTTATTTTTCTGAATCGATTGGGGAAGATCTTTAAGTTAATATAGCGTTTCTTTGTTCCTCATTTTGAACAAGTAAAACAATACCAAGGGAAACACAGAAAATAAATATGGTGGAAGATTTCGTGAATGTAATTGCTGAGAAACAAAATTGAAAGAGGCATCTGTCAGAAAAATCATAACATATTAAATGTTTGTTAAAAGAAATTTTAATTATTTTTAGATTTCATTGCTAACAACTGAATAAATTTCATTTATAAGATTGCGTATTTAAATCGGCGGCGTATCTGTTGAAAGATTGTCTATTGAAATCAACGGCCTATTTATTGGAAGATTGTGTTGGGAAATTTATTTTCTTACAAGATTAGCAGGTTAATGTTGTTAACAACCAAACGAATGAAGGAAAATAATTGAAATATTGATGAGAACATTGTATGTGTGTTTTTTTTATAATCTGGCTTTGATTGTTATATCAATTAACATTTTTCAACATCAACATATGGAGTTTGACTTAGTTAATCTTAACTTTGGTTAAGCTTTTTTTTTTCTAACAAATTTCTTGTAATAACGAGTTAACCTAGATTCTTATCCAAATGATGGATAAGATAAACCTGCGTGGCTTGATTTATTAAACACATTGTCTCTTGTATCTGTATTAGAGGAGATAGTCGGAGCAAATTAAAGACTTATGATTACAAATAATTACAGTATAGACTCTTCTTTTTGTTTTATTTATGTTTGACTTTAAGTTTTAGAAGCATATTTTTATTTCCAAACCTTTAACTAAATCACAATTCAGTACTAAACAATTTTAAATAATTTAATTTTAATCAATTTTTAATTATATATCAAACAACTTCAAAGTAATTCATGTTTTAATGATAATTTTTTTGTCATTACTCAAATATAAAAAAGGAAAAGGATTAAATTTCAAAGTAAAAGATCACTTTAGAGAACCACACCATGTTAACAAAAAGTTGGTAAGAGAGTAACTGAAATGGTAATACCTTTTCTGTATGTCATCATATGATAAAACACAATAAACATACATATTTATAAGTTCATCCATTTCTTGTGTGATAACTCATTTGTATCTCGAATATGAAAATTCATAAATTTAAAAAATTCATTTTCAATGAATTACAGGAATAAAAAGGTAGAAAGAAGGCTATTCATAATTATATTAATGTTATCCAACCTTGTTTAGTAGTAAGGATTTCTCCTCTCTCAAAAGACGCTGTGACAAAGCTAAGAAGGGAAGCAATTGAATTCAAAGTGGGTTGTACGACACACTGATATAATGATCTCACTTGTAAAAAAAAAATATTTCTCTTTGCTTCATCTCCTTTAAACACCTATCTAAGAATAATCATGAATGACACCATATAGCTTTCCTTCGAAGGACAAATCATAATGTTATGTGACTCTCAATTAATCTTAATCTATACTGGATTCAAAAATTTCAAATTTACAAAAGTACAAATAAAACAACAATGATAAATCCTTGAGTATTAACTGTCTCAATGTCTTCAAAAACTGTTCATTCATACTTTGCCATGGGATGCTTTTCATAATAAGGGTTGTTTGATCTTGCCAACTGCTGCATTTAATTTCACAATAGAAAATAATTAGGATTGCTGACAATTCCAAACTTACACGTAAAAGCACCAATTATAGGCAATATCTTACCAAGAATACTCTGAGGAATGCTTGCTAACTGAAGAATTTTTTCTGCAGATCTTTATTCTGAAGAAAACAAATAAATGTAGAAGTTCAAACCTGTTTAAACAATCAGATACAATAGTGATTTCAAATGTCATAATTAAAATACCATAATAACACCAGCAATCTAAAGTTATGTTTTGTTAACTTAATATTAGCAAACTTGAGAATTGTAAAGGAAAAAAGAAACAGAATCAGAAAAGAAATATAAGATGCTATAAACTTAAGATGCAAACTACAAAGGATTACATAGAAGCAACATTAATTATCAACAAATTACTTCTGAATTAGAGTAGGATGAAAACAAAATATGTTTTCATCTTCAGAACATAAGGAGATGGTCTGACAAGATTATAGAAGGTAATTGAGCATTTCATACCTACTAGAAATTTATCTGACACAAAACATAAACCACAATATAAGTACAATGAAAAAAATACAATGATTAAATAATCAACTATGTAGTTTGATCATAATAAAATAACTCACAGCACAGAGAAGTTGTCTTTGCTTAGGGTTATTAGATACAAATTCTATCTATGGAGATGGAAGAATGTAATTTGGATCTCCTGGCAATATGAGATCCTTGAGCAGCTATTCATCAACATCTATAGATTAAAATTGTTCTTATCGTCCAACTGGTGCAGCTTGGTCCAAATATGGTTTAAGTTAAAAAAAAGTAAAAATCTCATAAATGCTCCATCCTTTAATAAAAATATATGACTATAATTCTATAACCTAAGACCCTAAAGTCAGCTTGCAAGACCCCAATAACAAGAAGATTACAAATGAAAGAATTAATGATGAAACTACTTTCAAGACTCTTCATTATCCCCACATCTCTATACATGATATCACAATTTTAGAGATGCCAGCTTCTAAGTGAGAGAGAAGCATTTTTTTAAAAGAGAGATAAAAGTTTTTAAGTAGCACAAACAACCAGCTCTTGATAAATTCGAAATTAAACTATTTAAGTGAAACAAAACATAGGATACCTGAACAAGAGTTTAGCGACTTTTTTTTTTCCCTTCCTAGGATGTTTGTTGTGACCAATACCAGCAGAAGGGTGCAACAACGTTTTTCCTGTGCAATAATAATAAGCAGGCCAAGTTGTTTAACTTTTGGAAGAAATTGGGAGAAATTGCTCAAACAAATGGAAAAGACAAACTGAAACAAATAAACCCTTAAAACCTGTATGAGCTACATATTGACTGGCCTTCATCGGCTTTTTACTTTAGGCGTAATACTCAAGTGGATGTATATTTTCCATCAAGATTTTCAAGTGTCAAACATTGTAATATATCAGTAGATACAAATATCAACAAATATTCTAACACAGATATGCACTTGCCACCATCACAATTGTATGCCCATAAATGCGTAAATAATTTTCCATAGCTCATACATATATAATACTAAAAGACGCATAACCAAATAAGGCATCAAAAAAAAAACTTATAACAATTTCAAATCTTACCAGATGTAATGGGTCAGTCATAGGTATCAAACCAAAAACATGCATATATGCCAAGAATCATAAGCAGTAGAAGAAGTTGAGACTAATTAAATAAAGAGTCATCAATGAATATTGCTGTAAATAAGATGAAAAGCTGCTGCAACTTTTGGAGCATAATCCTCTTTAACATATGATCTCAAAATTCCAACCGCACTATTTGCCTCACGTAACTCTCTATAGATGCATTAAAAAGCCAATGTCTGCCTACTAATATCGACTGCCAAATAATAAGTCTCATACAAGTACGATATTGAAACATCCAAAATTGTATTCACTTAGCAAATAACAAATGATTCTTACCATTTTTTCTTTACCGACAAGAGCGTATGATAGGCTTCCTTCAGCCAAAAGCCTAGCTATTACTAACATTTTTCATTTCCAAGTGAGCATAACATCTGTCTTGAACACTGACTACTGCTACTTGTATATCTACCTACATACTGAACAAAAGAAATTATAACAGTTAGAACTGTTAACACCATTCAAAAGTAAGTGATTGCATCAACCAAAATATATACGATTAAATCTCGAAGTTAGGAAGAAACAGAGGTCCCCGATGACAAAATCACAGAGGTTACGAAAATATATATGATTAAATCTTGAAGTTAATAAGAAACAGAGGTCAATAGCGACAAAATCATAAAGGTTTTGAAAATTGTAGGGGGTAATAGTTTCTCAAACTTTCCAATTTTATCGTGGACATCTTTAGCACAAACGAAAACAAAAGCAATCAAACATAAATAATAATAAAAATACCAGAAATTTGGTAACGTAGTTCGGCACATCTTGCCTACGTTTGCGGGGCCCTCATCCAGCTTAATAACTTTCGCCGAGATACAATAGATTTACCCGAGGCTTTACTAAGCCGACACCACTCAACCCTTAACACTATCTCTCAACCTCACTTCCTGTGAAAGAATTTCACACCCAATAATACGACCGACTCGTGTTAACTTCAACGGAGGATTTTATCATATCAATCTTTTAATGAAAGAACAATAAAAAAAAATAACTAAAGTGATCAATCAACTAAGAATAAAATAATAATACACTTAAGATAAAAGAGAATAGCAACTTTCTGAAAGGCTCAGCTCCACTGAAATAAATCTGGAAGTCGTCGCAACAATAATGTGTTGATTCATATAAACACCAACACGAAGCCAAGGCTGCACCGATAACACATTCACCAACCAAAGTATACGTAACGGAAATCAATTAATAATCGTTGCTGGTCTACCACTTCTCTTGAATGTTTTGCACTCCACTATAACGTGATTTACTCATGCACTTGTGACCAACATACACCAAGGCTGAAAAGAATGGAGAGAAAGTTGCCATCCATGTCGCCTAGCCATCGTCAAAAGGATCACTCTCTAACTCATAAATGAACACCTCTTACGCTTTTCAACCCACCACCATAATATCACCATAAAACCGATCAACACAACTTAAAACCACCACCTAAATCCGTTCACAAAACACCTGGTACATACATCATCGTGGCACAATGTTCTATTCACGCAAAACCCAGTTCAACCTCGACCTATACGTTAAAGATCAGTTTTAGGGCAACCCATGAATTTGATTTTTGGTAGGAGTTGGATTCCTCAATTAAAGCAAGATACTTGGAGAAGAAGAAGCTAACCCACAATGAAGACACGCATACCACCAGATCTATGTCTTCTAAGAATTTAATAAACTAACCCACGGTGTTTCCCCAAAAATAAAAAAAACACTCACTGCACCGTTGCTCCTCTCACACCAACACCAGATTTTCTTCAGCTATATATCAAGACATGCACGATACACACACACGCAAGACTCCTTGATAGAGACGTGCATAATGCTTCCAATCAAAACAACCTTTTACAATACGCAACAACCACTTCACTTTTTCTACTATCCACGAAATCCACAAATTCCAACAGTAAAAACACTTCAATATTGTCTATAAGATTATCCATATAGCTTTTGAATCCAAGTCATTATCCAATTAATAAACAATGCCAAAACTAATTATTTAGATATATAACATATATCCTAATAGGTTTCATTCTGAGAAACGATTATCATGCAACCCAATTCAAATGATCATCCATTATTTCAAAAACAGTTCCGATATGAGGGTAAGAGGAGTTTTTGTAAAGAAGAGAAAGAAAAAGCTTTCAAGAGGAATATTTAATAGTAACTTAGGACATTCCAAAGGGATCAAGAGACGATAAAGAAGCCTATATCAATAAATAACTTTATTTATTGACAGAGAAGAGAAGTAGAGAAGTAGGAAGAGAACGTCAAAATAAATAAATAATGGTAGTGACACTATTTACGTGACTGACCTGAATAATACGTAATAGTTGTAAAATATTTAATAATAAGCATGAGTCACGACTGTGACAATTTAAGTCACAGTCGTGACAAGAATATAATGTGGGACTTTGACTTATAAGTTGTGTTGAAATTTATGTTGTATATTTTGTTCAGCCAAAAACGTGGTTGCTATTAGTAGATGGTAAGTGTATTTAGGAATAAATGCAAAAACGTTGATGCTTTTAGAATCAAAACATAAGAAAAGAAAAAAAAATTGGGATGACATGAGTCACAGCTGTGACAATTTAATTCACAGCCGTGACAACAGTATAATGGAAGGAAAGAAAAAAAAAGGGATGACATAAGTCACGACTGTGACAAAAATTGTCACACTCGTGACAAGAGTATAGTGGAGAAATCGAGTTGTTGATGAAACGGACGGTGGGATAGAAACGTGGTCGCTCTTAGTAGATGGTAAGCGCAAAAGCATGGTCGCTACGTTTTAATAAGTGCAAAACGTAATCGCTTCGCTTTTAGGAACAAAACATATGAAAAAAAATTGGCACAGTTGTGACAATTTAATAATAAGATAGTTGTAAAATATTTAGTAATAAGCATGAGTCAATGCTGTGACAATTTAAGTCATAGCCGTGACAAGAATATAATGTGCGACTTATAAGTTATGTTGAAATTTATGTTGTATATTTTATTCAACCAAAAACGTGGTTGCTATTAGTAAATGGTAAGTGTATTTAGGAATAAATGCAAAAACGTTAACGCTTTTAGGAACAAAACATAAGAAAAGAAAAAAAAAAGGATGATATAAGTCACGACTGTGATAGTTTTAAGTCATAGCCACGACAACAATATATTGGAAGGAAAGGAAAAAAAAAAGGATGGTATGAGTCACGACTGTGACAATTTAAGTCACATCCGTGACAAGAGTATAGTGGAAAAATCGAGCAGTTGATGAAATGGACGGTGGGATAAAAACGTGGTTGCTTTTATTAGATGGTAAGTGCAAAAACGTAGTTGCTTCGCTTTAATTAGTGCAAAAACATTGTCGCTTTGCTTTTATGAACAAAACATAAGAAGAAAAAAATTGGCACGACTGTAACAATTTAAGTCACATTCAGGACAAAAGGTTAGCGCAAATCGCAGCCA
Source organism: Erythroxylum subrotundum (assembly GCA_027563845.1). Lineage (NCBI taxonomy): Eukaryota > Viridiplantae > Streptophyta > Magnoliopsida > Malpighiales > Erythroxylaceae > Erythroxylum > Erythroxylum subrotundum. Next base: position 33,781,367 of record JAOQMQ010000196.1, read on the forward strand.
TTCATGAAACAAACGGTGGGATGAAATTTCGTGTTCGTCCATCCCATTTGTCTTTAGTATATATATACTTAATAATGAGTAAATCTATTTCTAGCATTAAGTTAGTGTGGAGAATTTTTATGTTACCATTCCAACATATCAGGATGTTAAATTAGTGAAACAGCTTAATACTATAAACTTAAAATTACTTAAGATAAGATTCTACTAAATTATTTTAACAAAAATTATTATTTTATTGTTACATATAAGATACTATTACATATTTTGACCTTATCATAACTCAGTTTAATTTTAATTTATCGCTCTCATATAAAGAAAAAAGCTTTTAAAATAAATTTATTGGCATTTATTTTATCACATGGGACTTTAGAATTTGGATCATGTTGAATTGTAATATGATATTACGAGCCATATAAATACCACCACATATACAAGCATCAGTCATATAACTATTTATATAAATTCCATAAAATATTTTTACATAATTAAAAATCAATTGAAGTATTAACGGAAGGAATTAAACCGGTACGACATTTACCCATAGTTTATTTTAATTAAGTCTTTTGTTATTATACGCCAAAGGTAAGGGGATTCTCTGTCTAATATTATTTTGTATTATTCTGTTAATTGAATCTCAATCATTTATTTATGTAAATTTTGTATCTATTTATATGAATCATGTATAAATAAATAGTTAAGATTCAAATAAACAAAATAGGACAGAATAATACTGAAAAGAGAACGGAAGATCAGACTCGCTTAAGATACCCCGTATCCAAACACAAAAACCTAACACCACGTGAAATATTGACAATTGGATGTGACGGCCTATCTAAAACCTGTGATGATTACTTCACCCTGGTCCAGTGTGGAAAGAACAGCGATATTTGTCTCTTTTCTCGAGCCAGGAAGTATCCTCCTTTCCAGTACAATAAGAGAAGAAAATAGCAAAGTAACATAAAAAGAATATGAACTTGGAAACATAAAAATCTGTAC
>JAOQMQ010000196.1:33791393-33803703 GCA_027563845.1 Erythroxylum subrotundum
AAGATATACCAATTCATAAGAAGAATGATATTCTCCTCTCCCAAATACTCTTAAGTTTTAGTTTCGGTTTTATAACAGTATCGATATTATTTATATATATGTACATATATTAATGCTCAGTTTGTTTGGATACTCGTTGAAATATTAAAAAATTGTTAAATATTTATAGCATATAATTATATTGTTTAAAAAAATGTTAAATGTAAATGACGTATTACATATTACATATTATTATATTATTAATATAAATAATGATAGATAAATATGATTAATATATTTGACATATCCTCTAGAGTTTATTAATTCTCAATTGCTTGTATGTGATGTGAATGTTCATACGGAGAAAATTCGTTACATTTATATTCTGTCCACACTTTTAGTTGAGAATATTAAACAAAAGGGAGGTTAGGAAAATTTGGGTAACTATGAAGATTTTTATACGAGAAATTTGAAATATTAAATTTTGGCAGGAAAATTTGGGTAACTATGAAGATTTTTATATGAGAAATTTGAAATATTAAATTTTGGCAAAATTACATTTAACCTTTGATGTTTTATCTCCTAATACGTTATGTCTTCCTCTATCTTAAAAATGAACTTATGATCCCCTTTAACTAAGGAGTTTAAAATTTAAAACAACTTTTTTATCTGTTACTTTTTATTGTTATCTCCGGTCTACTTTCATGGTCCAAAAAAAACTATGAGCTGCCCAAACTACCTTGGATTATTTTGGAAGGAATGACTGTAGAGGAAATCAACTCTATTGAAAAGAAAATTAAAATCGGAGGGAATTATCTCCAGTATTCTTTTTTTTTAATTTTGAAAAGAACAAATTCAACAAGATTTGAAAAGGTTTGGAGGAAAAGAAACCTTCTTTTTTTTTTGAAGAAAATGACATTTTCAATTATTTTTTCTTCTTTTGTGAAGTATTGGTGAGAAGCTAACCCACAAATAAAAATTTGTAATTTTTTTTATCAATTAACAGTTATAACGTACAATTATGAAAAACATGACACTTTCAATAATTTCTCTTTTTTAATTTTGTTTCACAAATAATTTTTCCTTTATTAATTTTCTACCATAAATTAACGGTCATGAAGTACAATTGTGAAGACTGCTGGCGAAGAAGAACAAGTAAGAGGGACACAATTGGAACTTTACATAAGGCTACAATAGATATTTACAAATGTTAGTTGGAATGTGCAATGGAATGTACAATTCTGCTATAATAAAATTCATCTCAGCCCTCCATTTTATTTTGTACCTACTAACACATGTATGGTCAATATTAAACCATCAATTGTATAAATGTACATATGAGTGAATAACAAGATACACGTATTTTCTACATACATTTCTTACATGATATCATAGCACCATTTGACTAAATGGAAGAAAACTCTGGATCATTATCCTCCACTCTTAAATGGAACACTATGATCCTCTCTTGACTTTTCAACCCTAGCAAAGATCCTAAAATTCAATCTTCCCATCAAGCTTGATAGGCAGAACTTTGAAAATTGGAGAGCTCAAATACTTGCAGCTATAAGAGCTCTTGAGCTTGAGAACTTTATCAACACAACACCTCCTCCTCAGTTCATTACTGCAGATACAAACCAAGTCATCGAAAATTCAGAATACAAAGCATGAAGAAGAACAGATCAACTACTGCTATGCTAGTTATTTTCAACCATTGGAGAAGAAGTAATAGGACAGGTAAATCTTTCCAATTCATCCTACTAAGTTTGGCAAATTTTGGAGAATCTTTATGCTCAAACATCCATGGTTAGAGTTCTTTAACTAAAGCATCAACTCTCAACAATTAAAAAAGGTTCACACATCATATCATAATATATGCAGAAAGTTAAAATCATAGGTGACTCACTTCAAGTAGCAAAACGTGCAATCATTGAGTATGAACTAATATTAAGTGCCCTAAATGGCCTTGGTTATGAATATGATCCTGTTGTGGTTATCTAATACACTCTATGAAAACTTCAACCTTAGAAGAAGTACAATACTCTCTTATGATGCATGAAACAAGAATAGAGCAGCTGAACACAATCAATCGTGAAGAAATCTCACCATCAACTACTAACTCTGCAACTTTCAATCAAAACAATCAACGAGGAAGATATGGATTTAGAGGAAGAGGAAATCGTGGGAGAGGAGGCAGATAGAATGGAAACAGAATTTTTTGTCAACTTTGTCACAAACCCGGCCATGAAGCACTGAAATGTCATAAAAGACAACTATCTCTAATACCATAAAGAAACCTAGAATCAGACGAAGGAATAAAAGACTTGCTGAACTTTTATTGATGAAGAAGCCACACAGCTGATACATAGAGTCTATATTTATAGTTGTTTATAACCTCAGACTAAGAAGGAAACAACAATAAACCTAATTAGGGCAGATGTAGGATGAGCGTGGGCTTCATGAACAAGACTTCTTTATAAGATAGTCTAACATTTAACCGAGAGTGAGCTGCACATGGGTCATCATTACTGACACCCTCAAAATTATGAGTCGTAGTAATGCACTCCACGGAATTGAAAGATGGAAAATTTTGGATTTAACCAAAATTAAATCTAATACGCAGGGTTTCAAATTTACCTACTAGACCTCACGAAGAACTTGTCTCGAGCAACCTAGATAACGGGTAAAGAACAAACCAAAAAATTTGTCTAGGATTAAAATCACGCCACAATCTGATTTAATTGATAAGTGATGTTCAATTCTTAAGTTGATAAGAACAAGAGGGGTTTTTCCTCTCAATATGGCCAACGGTACACACAAAATAATATGATCAAAAAGTTGTCTTCCAAAATCCTAAAACATAAGTATTTATACCTAGGCTTAATGCTAAAAGACTTGGGCTTAAAATACAGGGAAGCTCAAAATATAAATATAACTTAAAACAAGTCCAAATTTGAATAATAAAAAACACGCCTAGGCCTGGTCCAATGCGCTCCAAAGATCGATCATAGACGCGCCTCTCCTCTTGGGCTTAAGTGATAATGCGTAGCCCAATACAATGGTCCTCAAGTCCCAAGTTAGTCGAATCCAAGGATTTGAGATAAATGAATCAATTTGGGTTGTAATTCAAATAGCTCTCCTCCAATAGGCTTGGTGCACTCCATCCTTTCCACAAATTAGCCCACATCTGCATAGAGAACCTCCTTGAGTCTCTCGGTCCTAGCTCTGGACATAGGTTCAGCTGAAATGACAAGCTCGCCCCCGTCACAGATGTCATCTCCATAGTGATCCTTACTCCTGCTCACATCAGTCCCTCCCTCCTCAAGAAGATTCGTCCTCCAATCTGAATCCATATCAAAAGGAGAACGATCAGTAATATTAAAAGTTGCAGAAACAAACTACTCACCTGACAGGTCAATCTTGTAGGCGTTGTCATTTATATTCTCCAAGACCTGGAATGGACCATCACCCCTAGGATCTAGAACAAAAACACTGGGCAAAGCATTAAGAGGGTTAGTGTCAGAAACTAAACACTCTCTGTATCTCACCACTACTAGTGCTTTTTTCTCTCCAGTTACTTTCCTCAAGTCTTTTCCCTTAGCAAACAAGTTCACTTTTCTCTCTTTCTTTTCTCTCTTCTTTTCTCTTTCTGAGCTCTTCTCTCCTGCACATCCCACTTTCTTTTCCTCACTTGTGCAGTCACTCACCATTAGGCCAAACTCAATTTTCTTTTAGGCCTCTTTTCCCTCTTCCCTTTTTTTTTTCTTACTATCCAAACCCTCCTCACTTTTACTTGCTTTTATCTGATCCAGGTACAATTCATGAGGTGATAAAGGTAATAGAATAAAATTCCTACCCTTAAACTTAAAGAAGTACCTATTGGTATACCCATCATGTGCTACCCTTTTGTCAAACTGCCAAGGTCTCCCAAGTAACATATAAGTAGCCTCCATTGGTACCACATCACACAGCACCATTTATTCTATTTATTGGAGAGATGAGTATTATATAAATTTCTCTTATAATGATTTGTTATTTAGTTGCATTCTTTCTTGACGACGGTATGAAGTCTTTTGTTACTAAAATTAGAAACGAAAAGTAGCTTACAAGTGGAGTTCTAAAACTCATCTTTTATTAGAACTTTGAATATTTTCTATCAATTACTCTTTTTTATTCACCAATATATATATATATATATATATATATGACGCCAGGATCTCTAGTTACTTATTCCTTTATATCTCTAGTTACTTATTCCTTTATATAAAGGAATAAGTAACTAGAGATCCTGGCGTGCATCATCCTAAATTGGCCAAAACTCATAATTAATGAAAGTCATTTATCAGTTAAATAAAAAAGAATTGTTGAGTCTAAAAATGCATATTAAGCCTCCACCTAAAATGGTAAAAAAGTACTTTTATTATTAAAACTAACCATCAGTAAATAAAAAAGAACTACTTAATTGAGTCTACATATTCTAATTAAACATCTACTTAAGTTGGTAGAAATTATTAATGTAAATAAATCATAAGTTAATGATTATCATATCCATATCAAGTGTAAATATTAATTTTACCTAATTTTTGTATGATTTTTCTCATTCTTAAATATAAAACCCCAATTCATACCCATTAATCCCAAAAGGTTAATTACAAAAAATTTACAAATTTTGTTCAATTTTATAATTATAACTCGAACCTTAAAATGTGGCAATTAAATACTCAGACTTTCAAATTTGTTTTCCAATTTTAGCCCGATATTAGTGCCTCTGTTAAGTATGTTGACTTGACTTGCTACGTGTCCAGAAAAACTAAACACTTATAAATGTCATACCTAATTAAACTAATTGACTAAGATTAACTAAACTAAGTCATTTAATTAAACTAACTGATTAAACATAACTAAACTAAGTCTTTTTAAGGAAATCCCTAAATCAAAATCTCTACCCTTTGTTCTCGCATGAAGCTCCTCAATTCGTTCTCGAATCGCACCAAGCTCCTCAGTTCTTTCTCGCATCACAATGCACCAACCTCAGTTTGTTCTCGCATCAAACTTGCTGTCAATCACTAAATCCCTAAATTAAACTCACATAACAGATTCTTCTCACACTAGCACAACGATGCGAGAACAAACTGAGGAACAACATACGTCTTGTGCGAGAACGAAGGGCAGCGACTTTGATTTAGAGATTTTAGTCCCAAAAATGACATAATTTAGTTATGTTTAATCAATTAGTTTAATTAAAAGACATAATTTAGTTAATCATAATTGGTTAGTTTAATTAGATATGATGTGTATAAGTGTTTAAGGTTTCAGGAACATATGGCAAGTCATGTTAGCAAACTTAACGGAGACACTAACGACCGATTAAAATTGAAAAAAATTGAAAGTTTAAATATTTAACTGTCACTTTTTTTAAGTTCAGACTATAATTACAAAATTAAGTAAAGTTTGAGATTTTTTTGTAATTAACCCTTAATCCCAAGAAAACAACAGCAATTCAACTAAAGCCATCCTTACTATATCATAATCATAGGAGGATAATAGAAATTAAGGATATTTTCTAACTCCTTACAAGAGCTAGCATATCGTATCTAATAACAGTAAGGGGACTACAATATGTGATGTAATGAAATCTGGTGTCCAATGTAATGGAAATCACAAAGAATAATGTGTAATCACATTGGAATACAAAAGGTCGAAGGATTTATACGTAATGCAATATATAACAACTATGGAATGAATGGTGATGTAATATAATACCTTCTTTACTTTTATACCAAACATTACCAAATTAAAGTGTCATATACACGAGTCCGAATCTGATTCATAGTTCTCTTTTGCAGCCTGTATCTCAAGCCTCCATCTTCTTTTCATCTTCTCTATGAACTCCTGAGCTCTTGCATCCACTCCATATAACTGCATTGCAACTGATTCATTCTTCTCATTGAAAGTACCTTTCATTTTGTCACCATCATCACAGTTATTATCATAATCTTCCACTGCATCCTCAGAGGAATTGTTAGAGTCAGTAACTTCAACTTCAACAGTGACGTCCTTGACGTCTTCAGAGTGGTCTTCATGAGGTTTACAATAGCCGCCTGGTGAGAGCACTGGTTTCTCTACAATATGATTAATTTGTGTCTGCGAAGTCCTTGTATCGACCCTGTGTAGATCATCTTGTTCTGGTTGGCTTTGGTGGCTCAGGTGAGAATGGTTATAGCTGAAGCAATTGTGGTGGAAGTGGTAATGGTGAGTTGGAAGGCGAAGAATAGCGACCGAAGATGCGCGCCGGTGGAGTCCAAGAAGGTGTTCACTGGCTCTATTCAAGAGCTTGGATCTTCTAAAACGGGTCAGCTTCTTTTGGAGACTTGTTATAAAGCTATTCCATACCTTCTTGGTAATTGACGGCTTGTTTTCAGGGTTAAAGCAAGGCATGGCTCCTAAATTACTACAGCTTTATGCTGGGCAGAATGACTTAGTCTTAAATCAACCTTGACAAATTATATTATGTAGGCTGCGCTAAATCTCTTGAACAAACTTACCACAACAAAGTTTTGAAGACATGCATATTTGCATATCAAAATCATATATATTAAGATGCAGAAAAACTATTAATTTACCAAAACAACAGCATCGCATATAGGTTGATGCAGTCGCAGTTACATATAATTTATGGTTTGATTTGACAAAATATTGCATGCCAATTATGGATAAAGTTTTCAGGATTCTAGATTTGTCTTGATGCCTGCATGCCATCACTTCTTTCCCACGAGATACTCGTATGATTTTATGAAATGGTACAAACCATTTCCATATCATATTTTATTCGATTATTTATCGATTTACTACCGTAATGGAGGCTAAGTAATTTTCAACAATATAAAATCTGCCATTTTATTGGTATAGATTAACTGAAATAGACTGTATGATTCTGTATGATTAAAGAGTCCAAGAAGATAGTTGTAACGGCAATCAAGCTTTACTAGACGAGTATATAAAGGTAGGACATATTAATTGTGACAAATAATTTCTTTTGTCATTATCGAGGTGATGAATGAACATTTTAGACGAGTCGATTTATATTGCCTGCATGTTTGTTCCTGGGGAAACTGATAAAAATGAAGAAATAGACAACTACACGGGTACTATGCCTAAGATTCTCACTGAACATGTATGATTGCTATACGGCTTCTGGTCTCTGCTACCATGATCGGTCATCCTTTAATCGTAGGGATTTCTGAAATTCTTCAAGAGATCTGGAATGTCGTAACCTAGCATATCATCCACAGCCTGTATCATTTTGGACTTCAACTTCTCAAACTTGTCAAAGTTGTAACCACTCAAAATCTCCCTGAAGTGGTCGACGTTTGGGAAATCTCCGGGAGGCAAATGGAACTCCCTTTGTACCTGTTTAAACACGAGCGAGAGAAATGCTGACAGTCTACTCAACCTTAGACATAGATGAAAGTAAAGATATCGAGTGAAACCAACCTTTCCAAACTCTGTTTCCAAATTATCAATCAGCCTTTGTTGGGCCTTCGTTTTTCCCATCATTGCTGGCATCTCCCTTTTAAGATGGCCAATAATGTAAGCATGAATCTTGGCAGCTCTAGCACGTTTCACAAACTCATTTATCTGTATAAAATATCATCAGAATCCAATTCAACAAAAATTCCAGTGAATTATCAAAGGAAATCAATAATTTTATTAATAATATACAAAGAACTGCAAAAGAAACTAGATTTGCAGAACTTACTCGACGATCACAAGCCTTCTTGGGGATATCTTTAAGATCAGAAAGAAGGTCTTCCTGTTCTTTCTCGAACAGCTCTTTTCCAATTGGACCAACAGCGGCTTCATTTACTGGTTTGTCATTGAATGACCTGCCGTGCAACAACACAAATAAATGTATATATGAGATGAGTATGCAATCTCAGTTTCACCACAAGTCTCAGTATATCACAAAAACAATCTAGCAAATAGTTAAATGCTTCTTTGATTCACATATTTCATAAGCAAAAATGAACTCATTTTAGTATTCTCTGGAACCAAGGTAAACCATCACCGTGTTGCCCAATTGAAATCCTTAAAGAGAACAAGCTGTCACAACTTAATCTTATTTACTGTATGAAGAACCTTGCTAGTTTGGACTATGGTACTAGATATTAGAATGATATTCAATTAAATTTACTGATAGATACTCTACCCAATATACACACGCATAACTTCAGGAGTGTTGAGAACTTTTCCAAGCGACCACATCAAAGCTCCATAAACCCTCATTAACTGTTGAAGTGGTCAAACAAGGTTAGAACAGTACTAATGAGAAAATTTACAAAGAGCCATTATGCTATAGATGAATGACAACATTGAAGAAGAATGACTTTATCACAAGCGTTAAAAGGAATATAACTTCTAATCTCTGTATTATTTTCCCAACTAGTTTAGGGTCATTTCTTTAATAGTCAGCTTAGTCAACTTTATGTATTGACCACTTTCTTGAAAAGAACCGAGGTCTATACAGTAGAATTATTTTTTAGTCTTTTCCTTTAGGCAACTACTAATAGCTATTAAGAAAAAAAATATAGTAAATTTCTTACTTCAATAAACATAAATTGGACAAGCCTTGTACTTTAATTTACTTGAGTTAAAAAAAAAAGAATTGAGTTTTTCTAAAAATTCTGAATTAGTTTTGGCAAGTGTGACGCTTTTCTTTTTCTTAAGAACTTATTGATGTGGATACTAATGGCCTTGTTTGTTTCAAATCCTAAAGAGTGTTTCTTAATTCTTGTTACAAACCCTATAAGCCTGTCTTTTTGTTTTCATTTCTTAGATGCTAGTATTCTCTGTCAGAGCTAAATAAAAGATATAGTCAGCTGAATTCCTACTTGTTGAGTATCAACTTGGTCTGCCTTGTTGAGAACCACGCGAATCTTGTCATCGTGACCACGCAAAGAATAAATCACACGCTTGAACTCGTCACTAACATCAAGTTTGTGGGGGTCAAACAGAAGTAGAATGAGGTCACTCTTTGCGGCAAACCAAGATGTTACACCTGTAAAATCATAAGCTCGTTGTGTGCGTTGTTTTTCTCCTGCCAGAACTCCAGGAGTGTCCACAAATGTAATATGCTCCAGCAACTAGATAAACAACAAAATTGGGAGTGTTTTAAGTGCTACAACATATAATCAAGAAGGAAATCTGTGATTCTAATACTCACCGGATGTGGCATTTGGGAACACTCAAATTTAGACAAAAAAGCAGTTCCAAAAGTTGTGAGCCCACTGAATGGCATGTCTGCTTGCACCGCAACCGTATTCCCTGGAATACTTCTTTCATCAGGTCCATTCTGTACAGATATACAATCAGAATGCAAGTATTATGGATAAAATCAAAAGCAATAGAACCAGTATTTCTCTTTTAACAGAAACTGATAAGAGGCAGTTAGCCTGCAAGATTTACGAACTGCAACATCATTGCTAAGGCCAAAAATGCTCTAAGATATGAGTTAATCATTTTATTATTCATCCAAATAGTAAATATGCATCGTCCAACAATACAAAGTAACATGGGGTGACTCGTATAAATACCATTACAACAACAAATCTGTCAGTTGTTGGTTCAGGTCCAATATGAGCACCTGTAGCGAAAGGGGAAAAGAAAAAAAGGAAAGATGTAGAAACTTGTTTAGGTATAAAAGAATAGAAGAACAGAAACCACCCAGTAGACACAGTAACATCCAGATATACGCACAAAAGAGAGATGGATAGGAAGGAGAAATTACCTGGATAACTACCTCTCAGTAAGTGTTTAATGAACGTAGTTTTACCAGTAGAATATTGCCCCAATAACATTACCATTGGTTTGGCATCAAAATCACTGTTTGTCTGCATTTAAGAAATCCACAGAAACTGTTATGCCTACATTCTATTTTTTCACTAGCTAAGGTTATAGAAATTAAATATAAGATGGACAAAACTCAGATCAAATCCAGGAAAAGCATGTACGCTATTAGTTGACAACTTTGTCAGCATTAAGTATCGCAGCTGCTCACTCACCAGCAATGGAGATACAAAATCATTAAAGCGATAAGTAACTTCCAATGGCTTCAACTTCTGAATGTATAGTCTCTTCAAGCCATCAACAATAGATGTAACAGAGGACAGAGACACCTGAGAATATAAAATAAACTGTGAAAACAGGAAGGAATTGGAAATGCACATCAAGTTCACAATTATAATATATCATTAACTGAAGACAACAACAAGAAAGAACTGTATATACCAAAGTAGAGAATCAACTTTTACTGGAAGCTATACATTGAAAGAATAGAAATCACAAGTCATGTTCATGGTCATTTTAGCTTGTTAACATTAAAAGATGGCACAAAAGCAGATATATTGTTTTATGATACAGAAGTCACAGGTTGTCAAACTTGCACCAATGTACCACAAGAAAACACACCTTTTTGGCTGATTTCGAAGAAAACCAATGCACTGAAGCCGATGTTTCCACTGGAGAAGTACCTGAAAAGTAGAAAGCTCTAAATGCACAGTAGAAAAGGAAATCCCACATTTCAATCAACATTGTAGAGACTTCTTACCATTTGAATCGGACTCGCGAAATTTTGAAGATTGCTTTTTCTTCTGCACACATACATTGAATAACAAGAACCGTTTTAAATGGAAATATGTGAGATAGAGAACTTCAGAATACAATCCAACACTTACTGCAAGTAGTGCATCTAAGCCTTCCATTGATGGAGGATTTAAATCTTCAATATCATCTATTATACGTAAACATATAACAGCATCAACTTAACAACTCCATTATGTAGCAAAAGTAATCAGAGATAATGGAAAAAGGGATAACAAGACCAAGTATCAAAGATACAATATTCAGAAATATAGCAAGAACAACCAAATTCCAGGCACTAAACAGACAGGGCAAAGACCAAGATATAAAGCATAAAAAGTTAAAACCTTTGGTGTAGAGAAGATCGTTGGTTATTTCATGTCCAGCTTGTGCCAATGAAACTAGCTACACATTAAGTAAGAACAAATTAGTCAAATATAAAAACACAATAGGAAAATTTCCAAAGTCAACCGGGTAACTGAACAGAACTTAAGTTAAAGATAAATTAGTCCACACATTCACAAACACAACAGAGAGAATAACACTTCTATTTAACCTGCATAGCAGTGGTGAACTCCTTAAACCCAAGATATCCTTGTCGCTTCGAGTCGGCAATTGCCCAAACCTTAAATAAAAACATAAAAACTAACATAACGACAACGAGAATAAACATAATGAAGGTAAAAGAAATGGAAAAAAAGTAATTAAAAAAAACCTGCTTGAGGTGGGGTCGGGACAAATTAGACAAACCAAAGAACTTGATAGCGTCATTTCCGGTGATCCGACCATCTCCATCTACAAAGACACACATTAACGTTGTTTCACATAAGATCATATCACCACAACAATTAATTAACTAGAATAACAAGGAAAACGAGAAATGTAGTGTAGTACCTACCAGAATCAGCATAATTGAACCACTCTTGGTAGATGATCTGGTGCTGTTTAGAGCATGAACTGATCGGTCCAGTAGATATCTCCATAACCAGAGAGATCAGAGCAGGTTAATTAAAAGATAAGATAAAATTTCAGTTTGAAGTCTTGATCTTCGGTGTGCAATAATGTAGGGATTTGTATTGTAATTGCTCTTCTTTGCCAACTTCTGCATTCGCCGAATGGAACCCAAGGCGATGTCGTTTTGGGAGCGCTCTATTCCCAACTGGCGGATTTAATTTAATGAAATGTCATGTCAGTAGCTAGTTACTAAAAGTAAAAACAGCTACCCACAAGCAGCAAGCGACGACGTTTGGCTTGATACTCTTATTTATTTGTACGATCCAGGAGTTTACAAATAAGGTCAAGGGGAAGAATCTACTAACCTAATATTATATGATATTGTGGGATTTTCATAATTGTTAAAGACAAAGTTTTAAAGCTTTTCAAAATCCCTATCTCTATTTTTTTCTAAGTAACCTAATCTCTACTTGCTTTGCGGAGAAATTGTAGCCTCTAACTTGTCCTTTTGGTTCTTCTTTTGTACTTTCCTTCTGTTGGGATCCTTCATTATTTAATTAGTATTCGCAATTATAATTACACTTGCTAGTATCATGTTTTGATGAAAGTTTAATATTCAATATATTAATTTTAATAAGAATTATGAATAATCTAATTTAATATTATATATTTAATTAATTAAAATTAATTATTAATAAAAATTATGAATTGTTTTATTTTATTTAATAATTTTACTTAA